>VOQK01032531.1:6081-29226 GCA_015052645.1 Benitochromis conjunctus
TAAATGGGTTGCTTGACTTGGAAGCAAAGCTTGGATTTGAGGCAGAACAAAATCACAATACAGCCAAAAATTTAAATGAAATGAAATTGTTTAGTATATTATTTAATATAATGTAGTAGAAACGATGACAGTATTGGGCAGGTCATGCTCTGCAGTCAGCCTGTGTGACACTTTCCAGCACACAGACATAAAAATCCAGCCTAACCCTCCCAGGTAGGATCAGTGAGTTCAGACTGCTCTTGAAACTGGGCAAAATAAGCTGAACAAGTGGACACTTGATTGTAGTCCTCCAGACAAAAAAAGTGGACCTACCGAGGCCAACATGGTGAGGTGGGAAAACTGAGCCATAAAGTTGTTGTGAGGTGCTGTGATAAAGTTAAATCAGAGGCTATAAAGCTGCTTAGCCCAACCTATTTGAACGCAAATAACACCTCAAAACAGGACTGTGGCTAAATGCATCTTGGGAAAGTAGCAGAGACAGTATCACAACATATTTTTGGTCTTACCAAATTAAACAGCGGTGGCAGAAACATGAAGGTTGTTCTATTACTGAGATAATATATACTTTTTCTAGACATGCAGCCAAAGCATAAAACAGCAGTCATGTGCTGTATTTCCTTTCTAACATTCACTACTTTCAAAACATGTTTATTGCCCTGGGAACAGCCAGCTTTCAGCAGCAATCTTTTCACTGGAATAAATGATTGCTCTTGATTATATGAATTTAACCATAGTGGTGTCAAATATTGTTCTATTATATTTGTCTCTCTTTTCCTTTTCATGCTTTTTACTGGTAAAAAGTGATGCATTGTATTACATGCTAAGCAGTGGGCATGATATTATTAAGATAATTAAAGTCCTTTCAGTGTGATCCATTATAGCTATTAAATGTATCCCTGATCAGCTCATTTCATATCATTAAACCTATAAAATGAGAGATATTGTGATAAAGATAAATATATAAACATACCCAAAATTTGACTTAACAGTCCAAGTGTTTTTCCATATGGTCACAGTTTAGTCAGGCATAAGAGGGCTGTGTACTACGGTTTCAAATGAAACATTATACCTGTGCATATGTGAATCAAATCTGTGATGGTGGCCAAGCTGATTCGTGTACGTTCGTGCTTCCAAACTGCAAACCAGAAAAAAAGGCTTTAATCCATCTAAGTGAAACAATGCAGTCGGAGCTGATGAAGACATGGAAACTCAGAAATTCCTCTTTTTCAACCAAAGTGGCTTCAATCAGTCAGCTTTAAATCATCTGATGGATTTTAATGTCATGTAATTCATAACAAAGTGTTATCATTCAGATCCACATTATAAATTTTATGCTTACAGGAACCGTGAATAGAGGAAACGAATAAACATGATCAAAAACACCCTTTTCAGTAGTTTGTGAATATGGGAAACTGTCTGAGCCCTGGTCGTTAAAGTTCACTTCATTCCTCATAAACACGTTAATATGTGTGTCGAGACTGTTGATACCACTGTATGTAATGGTTATTTACTCTGAGAGAGGAAAAGCTTTAGTATGCAGTGCAGACACCAAAAAATTTAAATGTACAAATTAAAGATCTGAAAGACGTGAAAGATCGGGAACAAAGAATAGAAGTACCAAGGGCTCAGAGAAGAGCTGGAGAAGATGTGGAGGGTGAAGGTGGTCCTAGTGGTAATCAGAGCACTCGGTGCAGTGACCCCCAAGCAAGGCAAGTGGCTCCAGCAGATCCCAGGAACAACATCCAAGGTCTCTGTCCAGAAGAGCGCAGTCCTAGGAACAGCTAAGATACTGCACAGGATCTGCAAGTCCGTCATGCTCCCAGGCCCCACAGGGGTGAGAGGAGAACTTATTGTTCATGCATCTATTTTCAAATTAAAATAAAGTTTTCTTCCACAAAAAAGTGTAGAAATGCAAAATTGCATTTAAACTAAAAAGACACATATCTAGTTAGGTCCATATGTTTTTGCATAATTAGTATCTACAAAAAATCTCAGAACAGTTCAAATGTTCGATTTAAATCAAGATCAAGATTTACCATAGGTGTATATGCACACATATGCATTCGTATGTATGTGCACACCTATTAGGAGACTGAGAGGTGTCACTGGATGCTGCCAGTAGTTTCTTAATTTTTATTGAACAGTATGACACACGCGTGATAGTAAAATGCAAATAATGCAAATGGTATCCAGCACAGAAACAACCGTGTTATGCTGCTAACAGAACTTCAGCTCTTTGCAAGTACAGACAGCATGCTAACACAAAGCTAGCAAAGAATCAAGAACAATGATAAAGCTAAGCAAAACTAAACCCAGGCAGGGAGCCAGAGCCTGATCTTCAGTAGGTAACAAGAGCAGTGGTGAGCAGTCTCCAGTTCTACCTGTTCATGTTTCTAAAGTAGAATCACTGTGGCGATTACTTTGACATCTTTTTTGGTTGTTTTTTTTTTATCTTTGCTTTGTGTTGTCAGCTTTGTGTTCATACATAAAAACTAAAAGAAAGATCTTTACGTCTCCTCATTAGGATAAGGATTTGTGGGAGTGTAGTTCCTTTTGTGACATGGTAATCATGAAACAATGTGCTTCAGATCATTTCACAGAGAAGCTAATGTAACAAATTACTTTCTCCAGTGGGTTATCAAATACGATACTGGATTACTTTAAAAAGAGTAATGAGAACTGTGTCAAACACGACTTTTTTTGAATAACGACACCAACGCCGTTGATATCGGGGATCACGAAAAGCTGAGCATCCGGAGAGAGTTGTTCTCTGAGATAAGGGGTGGCCAAATAAGGATGAAATAATAAAGTCTGAAGTAAAAGTTTATCTTTTCTAGGTTGATTCTGCAGGATTTTCACTTTTTATTCTTTATTGGTATAGCCATTATATTTAAACATCTGTTGAGAGACACAATGGTATCTGCAGAATTATATAACAGGACAGATTTTTTCTATGATTTAAATGTCTAGGATACACCTGAACATGTCACAGACAGAATATAAACATTATTCTACCATTTTAGTACTTGGATTTAATTGTTATTACAGGAGACAGCAGCGGCTCCCTCTGAGCTGTAGTCATAACAGGAAGCAAATGTAGGTCATAAGGTAAACTCAACGTAGAGAGATAGGGCTGGCGGGGGCAGTGATGCAGCATCAGTAATGCTGTTGTGGATCAGGGTTATTTTAGCTAATTAAAATTAAACTAAAATGTAAAACAACAATTTAGTTAACTGATATAAAAAGACAGACTGAAACAGTAAAATAAAGTAAAATAAAATAAACAAATACTGCAAATATCCTTAGCTTTGGCCTTTGCTTAGACTAGTTTTATATGTTTATAATAGACTGGGAAGTCTATTGTATTTGTCACACTTGTACAAGCCCAGTAGTCAATAATAGAAGTTATGCAGACAAGGTGAGTGGTCAATATTCAGACACTGCCCCAAATTTGCCAGTGTCATGGCACCCATTTGGTTTTGTGGACTCCCGTTTTGAACCCTTGAACTTGTTATTTCAGTTAAACTGTATTATTTTTTAAAACAGGACATCACCATATTTGGATAAAAGCGTTTTAATCTGCCAGTTAATATTCCCCCATGCTAGTTTTCCATAAGTCACTGTGACATTAAATGTAATGCCAGACTCAAAACAAAATGTACTTTCCTAACAACGTGAACTTAATTTTTCAGCCTCAGAGATTTCTGCTTGATGTGCCCAGAGTCTGGAGGTAGATCTCTACGCAACCGAATGAGATCTCTCATTAAATCACTGGAAACCAAAACATAAAGCTATTTTCAGCTGGCTGTAAGACTTTTACATGTTAATGAGATGTGTCCAGAATTTTAACATTGAAGAATCCACAGACACGAACCTCCTGAGGCTCCTGTTGGTTTGCCTTTGTTGATTTCTGCACATCAATAAATCCTCAAACTTACTTGAACACCAAGGCCGCTTTACTCCCTTTTACACGGTGACTGACGTCAAAACTGGCATTTTGAAGTTTTATAGCGAGCTGTGTGCACGCTAGAATTTCTCATCTGCACGTGAAACGCACGAGCCAACGTTCACTCAGGCTTGTTTGCTCTGTGGTTGCAGTAATTGACAGGGTGTGAAGTCGTTTAGTGGGTTCAGTTGCAGGTTTGATTTTTATGAGATGGTCTGTTTGCTGAAGCGACAAGCAGCCATTGTTACCCCACATTTCCAGAGATGTTACAGCCCAATTACCCTCCAATCACACGCATGGCCAGAACCAGTAACTGGGCAGTAAAATAGGCAGACACTTGGTCTTTAAGTCTCCAATGACCTACATATGTTTTCCTGCTATTATGAAGACTTTTGAGAGAGTGCACACACACAGATACACACACTCATAAGCATATGAAGAGCAGATACTGTTGCACTGAGATATAAATATTTGTTATAGTATGAAAACCTCTTTTAGCTGTATGCAATTTCTAACTTTAAGGTTGGGTTGGGCTAAAAAACAATGCTTTAGGTCTTGATGCATGCTCAATCATCAAGGTAAGTAAATCCCAAGTTGATTGTGTTCATCTGGACGTAGCGTTTTCAGTGGGAGAAACATCTGAGTCACTTCTTCAGTCTCAGCTGACTGCAGGTTTCCCCAACCTTATAAACAGTACATTTGCATAATGACTGATACAAGCCCACTGAATGAACAATGGGCTGGGAGGTCATTTCCTTTATCATTAATATGCAAATTATCACAACCCTTGATCAACAACCACTGATCAAGGTCCACTGATCAAAGGTCATTGATCAATGGCCATGAGTACCATTCATAGAGAGTTGGGGAATGGCTGCAATCACAGCATTGTAAGATGGTGAAAGATGTACCCTTAGGCCCCCTCCTCGATTCAGAGATGGTCTTTCCCTTTTCACATAAATGGCCTCCTTGACTCCGCGCTCAAACCAGCGTTCCTCCCTGTCCAGGATGTGTACATCCTCATCATTGAACGAGTGTCCACTGGCCTGTAGGTGTAAATAGACTCCAGAGTCCTGGCCTGACGAGGTGGCTCTTCTGTGTTGTGCCATCCGCTTCGCCAGAGGTTGCTTGGTTTCCCTGATGTATAAATCCTGGCAATCCTCCTGACACTTAACAGCGTACACAATATCTATGTTGTACAACATAGAGCAAACTTCACTGAAAATGCTACATCCAGATGAACAGAAACAACTTTTTGGGATGTACTAACCTGGATGATTGACCATGCATCAAGACATAGGGAAGTTATAAATGTTTGTTCAGCTATGCTTGTAAATATATTAATTTTTATATTTCATCAAAATGTTACCAGAACAATAAAAACTATACAGTAGCTCCACTTGCTCGGGCTGCCATAGGTCACAGATCTTTCGATTGTTTGTTTTGACTGTTAATACTATGTGAATCTTTGAATCACCATGAAATATGAAATGAGTGATTATTTCAGTGTGAACATTCCAAATGCTTCTGTGTAATGGACAGACATGCTGGTTTCATCATCTAGCTCTGAAAAATAAAAAGAGCGCTACAAAATAAATGTCAAAGCAGTGCTTTAAAAGCAACAGGCGTAAATTAATCAGAAGTGCCCAGGACTGTTTGGTTATTTATGAAGCTGGAGTTTTTGATCCTCTGCACCTGTCAATAAAATGTACGGGCATGATAGATACCTTCATTAGAGCTTTTCCATGCTGTTGCAAATCAGAAGGACACAGTATAAACTAACTTTTGCAGCTGCATCTAAGCAAGTTTTCTTCCTCTCTATGTAATTTTGTGCATTCTACAACCAGCCTGTGCTTGTTATCAGCTATACGCTGCGTCAATGTGTCCTTGGGTGAGACACTGAGGCTCCTGGCTCTGAATCATGATACGAGTTTGAAACACCATTTTGTGTTTAGATGTCAGTATTCACAGCACCGATGATGCATTTCATATTGTGCTTCCTTCTCTAACCTGGTTTGCTTTATTTAATTCAGAACAGAGGAGCGGTAGGTGTGTTGCATCCCACTGCAGTCTGTGTGTTTGTGTGTAATGTACTATGTTTCTGCACATGCTCAATTCAATGTTATTTACGAAGCAGTTAATTCAGGCCACTTTGTAAGTAAAATCTTAGAGAATTATGGAGAGAAAGGGTCCAAGCACCTGGGGAGACAGGGGAGAAAAAAACCTCCCCTTTAACAGGAAAAAGCCTGCCAGTATCACGCTCAGGGATGGCTTTCCCCATGTTTGCATGTGCATAAAGAAATAATGTTTGAACCTTTTACCTGTACCTTTGCTCCTGCTTTTCTCTCTTTGTCACTCAACATCTAAATAATTAACACAATGCTGAATTTAGACTTAAAGCTCTGCTGCGTTAGCGTGAAAATCCTGTATTCATGCGCCAAAATCAACCGTCCACTTGCTGAGATGCAGCAGTGTGATAAGTGGTCGCTGAACTCTGGTATGCCTGCAGCCAAATGTGCCAAGCCTGCAGACAGCCATACTGCAGACAGATAATATTGTTATTATGCACAAATTCCCAATGCGGACTGATTAGATAAATGTGAGCGCATGTGTGCTGTTATTGTTGCAGTAATTATTCACCGGCTATTTTTATTTCTCTCTCTAAATTTCACTTTCATCCCTTGAATTTTTCTTGGAGCAGGAACGCATGTCCACAGCATAGAAAGCAATGATGAACACATAATCACAATTCAGTTTCAATCCATTTTTTATATACTTAGTCCTAAATGCAATTACATAAAACAGTCAAGACTGTACAATATTACAGAGAAACCCGAGCAGTTTGGCCTTGAAGAAAACACGTACAGACTAAAATGTATTTGATAAATACGACTTAAACAAGCAGAGTACAGGTGTTTTAATCCCAAGGATATGTTCCTGTCTCTGTAATAAAATGTCGTGAACAAAGATGTTATGCAGCACTAAGCTCTAACAGCACACTAAGAACAGAGATAAGTCTATTGTCTAAAGCTCTTTGGTGACTTTCAACAATGCTCTTTCAGTGCTATGCTCTAAATTTTGACCGAAGCTCTTTAACAAACACTTGCTGTGCATATAAATTGATTTGAAACAGCTTTTCGAGGATTTTAAAAATTAATGGGATGCTCAATATACTAACTGGTGGAAACACCTGAATCAAGTTCAGGTCTTTTAAGGTCAAGGTTTAATTATAGCAGCTTTAAAGGTGTGAGGTTTTCAGCCTGTTATTAGACGTAGATTAATTCTATTTAATATGAAATTGTTAATTGAAAATGTTTTTGTCTGCATAAGGCTGAAGATTGAAAACAATCTGAAAACACCTTTTGTTTTGGTTTTCACGTCAATGAGTAGTTCATAGGGAAAAATACAAAGATTGTTAGGAATGACTGTATCCTTGGTAGGCAACACTAAATTCAAGAAACTGAAGGACTGGAACAACACAAGTTAAGTTAAATGGTAAAGATGTACGTGAAGTCATTGAATACAAATTCAACAGTCCTGGCTCTTTGTCAGCCTGGTTCTAAAGAAACCTGAGGTTGTTCTTGTTTTCCTCTATCAGTGATGAATAATAAGCATATCTGGTATTATGAAATTCTTTTTGTGCGATTTTGAACTATTGTTCAAAATATATTTGAACTGTTTGGTGTTGGGTTTCACCCAGCCTGCCCCTATAGGCTGGGTGAAATTTAGTGCACCACCAGTTCTCTCTGTTTTACATAAATCACACTAAGACTACTGCTGTGAGTTGGTATTGTATAGACAAAACTGAACTGAAACATAATTCATGATGTGTGCATTATGATAGTGAGTCATTAAGCTACATAAGGTGTTGCCTGTTAGCTTCTTTCAACCAATTACTCAGTGGGTCATCGATGTGCACCCAGAGCGGCTGAGTTGTCAGCGTCGCCATTGAGCGGGCCGTGCTCTGGTCTGTGTCTGGGATGGAAAGGAGAGAGAGATTTGGGGGGGGGGGTGCAAGGGGGGCCCTTTCCATTGTGTCGGGTTGACAGACCGCTGGACAGCTCACCCAACAGCTCGGCGGCCAGGGAGCGAACATCAGTGCTCCAGCCTGTGTTCCGCAGCAGCGGCAGGTCACTTTCAGGACCTTGAGAAAATAAGGGAGTCAGACTCCATTTGTTTTCCGTCGCTGTTCCCTGGGGAATCAAAGGGGAAGACATTTCCAGCCGTCCCGCCTGACTGGGCCTGACTCACTTAAGAGGTCCGTTTTCGCCTCACTCCCTCCGAGCATTGTTCACACATCCAACAGACATGGCATGTGGGACAGTTCTGGCTCAGCTTGGCCAGAATAGCTGTAGCGGCAGAAGAGTGGAAGAGGCAGCACTGGCTGGCAGGGAGGCAACTAAGAGACAAACAGTGCTATGAAGGAACAAGAGGAAACATTATAAAAGGCCAAAGTCTCACAACAGCCTTCTTTCTTTTTCAGGAGGCAAGAAAGGTGTTTAGGGTGTGTTTGCATATTTTCTCTTTAAAGTTTAAAGTCTCTCAAACATGTCACCTATGGCTATTTCTTGTAAATAAATAAATAAATATAATTTTTTTTAAGTGTTGGGGAAAAGAGAATTGTTTTTTTTTTCTCTCAGGGATGGAACCAAAGTGGAAAAGCAATTCAGCAGACTTCAAGTGAAAAATGTCACTTACAGTGATTAAGGGCACCCACTCATGGAGACCAAAGGCAGGAAGAACAACTAGTGTCAACAGGAATGAAAGAGACAGTGTGCGATAGTGACTTCAGAGTTGTTAGTGAGACAGGTGTAGAGGTAAGAATGTGGTGTCTGTCACTTTCAGTACACTTCAACATTCACAGAGCGACAAGATAAACCAGCAAGTGTGGGCAGTTTAGCAATTTCAAGACTCTTTTCAAACTGAGACGTCTGTCTTTTTTTCTTTTTTTCAACTTTGACTGCTGTCATTTAAGTTTTATGACCACGCCTCATTGATGCTGTGGAGAAATAAGTAATGAAAACCTAATAATACTTTAAGTATTTAAAATAACATTAAGTAAAAAGTAGCAATTTTGGAAACCAGGTAGTTTCCATTAATTGGTAATTAACAAGGCAGTCAGTCCTGCTGTGAGGACCAGGGCATTGGTGTCGGATTATGTTTTTAAATGGGAGAGCAAATTTAGAAACATTCATAGGTGATGGCGTGGGAGCTCTGCCCCAACAAAACAATAATCATAATTTAAAACAGGCATGCTTTATTTCACCACCACCTGGCCTCTTAGATTTAGTCAAGAAACAAAAAAATGCACCAAGCGTGCTATGAAAATCAAGAATTTATGAATATGATTTCAGGTACACTGCTCTTACAGTGCACAATTGGATGGATTGGGGCAGGACATAATGGTTACAATTGGTTTCTTTTATTTGAAATCATAATTACCGTAGAAATTGCTTTTAGGTAGGAAGTAGTATTGAGGTCAAATTCATGAAAGTTGTTCATCAGTTAGATCTGATAAAAAAAAAACACTTTCAAAAAAAATACAGACTTTGCCCCAAAGCATGGTTTTTAAAAAGCTCCTCCCAGATGTTATAATTGTACCATAATCATTGCTGTTAAGGGATTATTTCAGAATAGATTTCAATTCAAGATTATTTGACTTTCATTATCAGGTGCATTAATAATCAAATAATCCAGCAAGCCTACGAAAATAGATGAGGAACATGGGCAATGGTGATGATAACAGATTGACCAGCAAAAATACCCACAGCATCCTATATGGAGGCAACCTAGAGACTGAACAACAGCTTTTAAAGTAAAAAAACAACGCTTGTAAAGAGGATCCTTGTCATTTTCTTCAACATTCAGAGGGGTGTGCACCATAAATTTGTCCCCAAAAACGTAATTCAAGCTGAAAGGTCACTGTTCTGACTTAGTGGAAGAAATCCAGTGTGTGTCGCAGATGGCGCTTGATGAACTGACAGGAGTGCTGGGAGTGATGTATCTCTGTACAAGGTGACTACTTAAAAGAGGATGACGGCTGAATTTAAATCACGTACAGCTTTTTTGTTTTATGTTTTTTTCGAGTTGCAATCATTGAACTGACAGGAGTGCTGGATGTATCAACAACAACTCGGGTCAAAAGCCATTTTTTAATAAATGAAAAACAGACACACTTGATTTACTTGAACAAGCCCAAATAAACAAAATGAGTTAACCAAATCTACCTATAAGGTGATATTTTTAGACAACACTGTATATGTTTTGCCTTTTTCTTTATTTGCTTGACTGGAATAATGAAGAGAAATAGGAAGTGCATGAAGGGCATATGAGATGAAGATTGAGTTGGTCCATGGATGTTGCAGGATGTTGCAATTAGGACATGACATGCAAATTAGACTCTAAGGTGCCACGGTGTCTAAATACAAGCTGAAATGGTCTAAAAGGTTGAAACGTTAACTTTGCAGTAGTCAGTCAGTCATGGAGGAAGCTGAAACTTTCCAGCTTAGTTCTAGTTCTTCTTTTTACAGCATGCTTAATAATTACATCATGCAGTACAGGCCCTCCCAATCTGCTGAAAGAATCCATAAAATTGTATATGCCCTACCGTTACTACCAGTGATAATGCATATATACCCCAGAGCCCATTATCTCATAATCCTTCCATTAAAAAAACTTAATGGACCAAGGTCACTTTTTGATAGACAGGCCTTGCACTGGGATTTGATGTGTCCTGGTAGTCTAACTTTTACTCTAACAGACTGTCTACCAGAGCCACCATAAAGTGAAGGCTTCAACATACAACTAGAAACACGTCATCTAAAGAGAAAAACAAAAATCTGACTCACCAAAACTGAATCTGTGCTGATCAGTGAAGACACATTTCCTTGAATTAAATGGAATCCAAATACGGTACTTTCACCATGTTCCCAGCTGTTTGAAAATTGACATTTGTTGCACCCACTTCTTTTTCACACATTGAATGACACCCAACTAAAGGATTAGTGCTATTACCCAACTCCTATAAGTGCTGCATGGGTAGGCTTCAACCGTTCACAGTATGACTAACATCAAATAAAAAATAATAGTGAAAAAATGTTTTGCATTTGTATGGCCACTCTGATATCATTAAGCAGAGCTCCACCAGAGGGTTTTAGCATTCACAGCTGTACCCTTCAAACCCTTGGGCTACCAAACCATCTCTAATTTACCTCATGTAACAACGAGTGTTTTGCTTGAGGGTAAAATGAAGTTCTTATGTGGATATATTTAACTGGGCTCATATGAGAGGAACAACATTTTAAATACAGTAATTTAACAGGAATTTCTCCAAAGTTAATTATAACAGGTACCTAGAAATATTTTTTGACAGCTAACAGTTTTTCTTAAACAGATGCATAAAGGGGACTTAATATTCTCATGTAAATTATTTAACTCTGCTGGAATCGTTTAGTATACTTTACAGTTTAAACTTTACTCTCTCTCGTTCTCTGTAAGAAAGCCTTCTTCTGATTGGCTGCCCAGAGCAAACAGAAGAGTTCATCATCAGGTGGGTAGGACTTCTCTAACTGAATTGATAATATTATTAACACTCTCAATGACGTATAGATCCAGAATATAAAAATAGAGAATAAATAGAAATAGAGAGAAACGGAGCAGTGTGAAGCTGGAGCTTTTTGTCATAGCGATTACTACATACACTGACCCTATTATCCACCTAAAATCCACAATTATATATGTTAAATTAGATTAAAGTATAGTAATAGGTCCTCCTTAGGTCTCATATTGATAGTTTTCTTCTGGTTTTGATTATCAGGGTAAGGTATACCCTTCATATCGTCATTGCATTTGCTTAATTCCTTGTAACAGTGTTACATTTAGAACAACCACAGGAAGTTTAACATTGGGGGGCTGTCTAATAAGACAATTTTGCAGACTCAAAAATAAAAACAGTGACCTGGATCTCTCTCAGCCAGCTTCACTACCGTGTCATCTGACACTTCTGTATACTTACGTCGCAGCAGGCGGTAGTGCACAACGCTCCAACGTGTTTCCCTGCAATTAGCCCCCTGTGCATTAAACTAGACGTCGGCACCATACAGCCTCTGTTTTACCAATCTAAAAATGTGAACTATTGTTTGACCCAGTGTGAGTTTTGGATATGTGTTGCTATTTCCTTGGGGATTTTTTTTTTTTTTACTGTTTTATCTCCACCAACAAGACAATCGCAACGTGCCAAAAAGCAAAAGAAGAGGCCGATTCATACCCGAAAGCCTGTCATTATTTACCAGAGGGAGGTTATCTCTGCGGTAATGTTCCTAAATTCAACCTGACCAGAACAAAATAGCATGAAGAGAATAAATGGAAATTAGAGCCAGGAAATGAAAAAGTCGTGACCTTATTCATTCTGAGGTGACATGAGTTTTAAGATAACTGAAATTAGAGTCTAATAGAGGCTTGTGTGTGGAGAAATGCCTGCATATTGCTGTGTTGGTGGAGGGACCTCTAAATTAAACACTAAAATATTATGATTGCCTGTACAGCCACATCCTTTAAGCAATGCTGATTTATGAAGAGGGTACATTTTGTTTTAAAGATTTTTATTAAAACCACAGTATGTTCTGTGTTGATGGTTGAGTCCTTAAAATCACTGAAAAACTATTAAACCCACCATTCAACTTGCCAAATGGCATGTAGTAGGTGTACAACCCACCCCATAGCTGATATGAGGTGTTCAGGTTTCTCAGTGCTTTAATAATAAACTGTGACTTCAGCAACTATGTTAGAAGGTTTGTTTTTGTGATTCCTTCAATCCAGTCACCATTTAATTTTTCCAGCAGTAAATAGGCAAATGTTAACATAGCAACATTTACATTCATGGTTAATGCTATGTTTATTTATCTCATTTATTAATGGGGTTGGTTTTTATTTCTTTCTTTGTGAGCTAATTTCCTCTGGCACAAAAATTGAATAAATAATAATAAAAGCAACATTTACATGCAAACAGTGACAGTGAAATTAATAAATGACAAAGAGCTAGCTGAGAGTTAGCTTGGCATAACATTGACAGTTGTAAAATTCAAAGGCTTGCACTATGAACCACCACGAGCTTGCATCTGTGAAATGCTAACATTGCGTAGCATGCCATAGGAGTTTAAGCAACACAATAATGTAAATACAGTCAGATCTTCTTGTGTTTGAATGGCAGGGTCATGAGATTGATAAGGCAGTTAAGTGACACAGTCAGCTTTTTTTCCCAGCTTTCCACCCTGGCTTTAAATCAATTTCATTTGCATGGTTTTCAGAGAATGTGGGCACAACAACACACAACATATTCGTACTTGTTTTTTAATACCATCACACACACACATGCAGCTGCAGCTCTGTTCTGTGGAATTGTATTATGGACCTAACATGGCTAATAACTGTCCATGTTAGCAATTTGTTATTTGCTACCAACACCATGTATTATATATGAACCCACTGGTGTGACATACTTAGTGGATAACCTCTTCTGTGTGACCGCTTATCCTGATTTTAAAGGTTAATGAAAGAAAACCCAGATATTGAAGATATACTGTGTATGTTGAACTTGCTTCATAGTAAGAACCCAGTTGATGAGGATAAGTAGCAATGGAAGCGCTCTCGGGAGAAACGGGAGGTGGGGAGGTAGAACCAACAGAGGAAAGATTTTATTACAAATCTAAATGAAAAAGAAGGTCAAACAGCTGATTCTCAAAAAAAAAAACTGCATCAGAAAAAAACTGCGTGCTGGTTAAAATAAGGAAATGTTATATATACAGTATCAGTTCAAATCCAGCTAAGATAATGGTGTCCTGGCCAGATAATGGTGTCTCCCTCATCTTATGAACTCCTGATGCTGATTGCTGATTGGAGCCATCAACACACAAACATCTCCAGAAGAAGAACGGCGGTACCCGAGGCAGCGAGAGAGAGCAACACCATACACATACCCTCACAACAACCCACAGCAGGCATACTTAACTAAGATAATATTAAATAATATACTCACATTCATTAATATGTTTTATGCATTCATTAATGTTAAAGTAAATGATCAATTATTTTATATTCAGCACATTAAAAGGAGAAAATGTTGTAATATAGCCTTTGGAATTTGAAATGTTGCTACTTTTCTTTCGCATTACTGGGATGGACCACAAACTGGTAAGAGATTTGTACATGTAAAAAACTGAACAAGTAAAGTGAAATGTATAACAACCGAACATCAGTATATTAGTTAGCATGCTGACTTTAAGCTATAAGTACTATTGCTCCTACTCACAGATTCACAGCTTTTGGCTGTAGAATTTAAATCATTTTTAAAATAATGCATTTTATTAAAAGCAACAGTGGTCATACAATTTGAGAGAACAAATGGAAAATATTAATTTCTGTGAAATGATCTAAGCCAGTGTTTCCCAACCCCTGTGCTGCGGCACATAGGTGTGCCGTGAGAAATGATCAGGTGTGCCATGGAAGATTATCTGGTTCCACCTGATTAGTACTCTAAGTAACCAGCGTGCGTAACGGGCAGAACAATTACATTCTCTTCCACCAGAGGGCAGTACAACTACCTGCTCTAATAAAATGGGTTGCCAACTGAGAGTAAAACTGGAGAAGATAAAGAAGAAATTACATAATCCGGTTTTTGTGATAACGTGATGAACCCCCGGGTCCAAACTACTCTGCATTTATTACGGCTGTTGTGTTTTTAACATGTTTTAATGCTTTGTATTTTATTCTATTTAATCTGAACAAGCCTTCCAAAAAAGTCAGTAATCACATTTTTATTACCACTGTTCATTTTAAAGCTCAGATTTTAAAACCTTACGATGTAGCTACAGCCCAGCCCATGCAGCAGTGTATTAATGACTAACCTCGTATTGTAGACGGATTATCTCCGTTGTTCTCCTGACTGAAGTTTGGTCCGTTTACAGGATCCTGCCATGCGATTGCATTTGTAACCACCAACCCTAACCATCGGGAACCCTCACGTTAACATTTATCGAGTGGAAAAAAGTTAGCATTCATCCTCCAGCTTCACTGTGTTTATGTTATGCTGACATAGATGTGTCGCTAGTGATCACGTAGCACATCATTATATAGCAGCTAGCCCAACTTCAGTAACCTGGTGTGCAGGTAAAAATGATCAATATGCTTTTTGTGACATTTTTGTTTGGTGGTGTGCCGTGGCTCCAAAAGGTTGGGAAACACTGACCTAAGCAACACAGCTTATATGTTTTTTGTGTGTATGTAGCATTTCATGGGCATGAACTACTTTTGGTTTACTACATTTTTAAAAGGTGGACAGTTGACAGTAGCCAGTTGTAGTCTGATCTGTACTGGATCAAACTACACTGAGTAAAATTATTTTGAAATTATTTCTGTTATATTCGCATGCTAAGTGTGGGTTATTAGGGCAGAATTGTGGTTATTAGAATTAAACTACAACTACAGTTTGGCATATGTATTCAAAATACATGGTTAAAGTAGGGAAGCTGTAAAAGTAAATATGAGCTCTAGAGTTATCGAACATACAGAAAGTCATTTCTGAAACACCGGGTTGGTAGTGGAAGTTAGAGCAGAGAAATCTATACGCTGCAGCGAATGGAGCGCGCACATTTCCACCACACACATTTTAATTTCCAGCTTGAAAGCAGAGGTTTAACATATTACTGCCAATTTCAGCAAACATAATTATATTTTTAGAAAAAAACAAAAACAAGGCCTAAATCCAAAACACCTTTCCCATAAAGCCCCCTTTGTGTAAAAAGATGCCGTTTCCTCATTTGCACTGCAGTGCCCATCCAAGAGAGATGCTTGTTCAGCAAGAAGATGAGGCAGCAATTGGAGTGCGACATGCAGACAAGCAGACAAGGTGTAATCCATAGATAAACACTGACAAGGAGCAGGCAAACAGGAAGCCTGCAGGAGTAAAAGATGGCTGAACCTACAACACACAGCACTGGCCAGCCAAGTCAAACAAGCCAGCTGGAGATTGCTACCACGGGTTCATTTCCACTACATTTTACATTCACCGTTTGACTGACATTGAAGGGCTCTGTCAAGGATAGCATACAAGCCCACTCTTTGTGAGCAGCAACTGCCTGTTTTTATACCAACAAATAAATGATTAAATATCACTTGACTAGCTCCCAGTCATGCAAAGAAAGACAGAAAGAAGCAAAGATTTTTGTGTTTGTGTTGTTCTTTCAAATCTTTGATCACAGTGATGTATCACTGTCTCATTGACACCTCATTATAATGCCATTAACATCCCATCCAATCAAACTCAGAAAGCAGACTCTGTGGAGCCCAGTCTGCTGTAGGTCAAGTCACGGTGGAGATGCACTCTTCCTAAACCCATACCGGAAACCATAGAAGATTAAATAAGGAGCGTTGATTGCATATTTGCAGGCTCGAATCTGCTGTGCTTTGAGAAGAGAAGCCAGGTAAAGTGACTGTAGGCAATAAGGAATTAGTAATGAATTATCATTCAGGTCACATCTGTCTTACTCTCTTGTCCATGAAAACACAAAATTATTTTTTGTCAAGACTTTAAATAACAGATTTTTTTCCCAAGACGGCAGCCATTTTCATTCTGCACTAGCTGTGACTCTGACTGGATAAGCTAATCAGCTCTCGCCTCAGGGATTACATTCCTTATCATATCTCTGCCACCAGTCAGGTTAAGCATGCTGCCACATTGTAACTCTTTTTAATAAAGCTCCATTTTAAATCAAGATTTGGGTAAAGCCACCCACTCAGTTAATTGGTTTCTATTATATTAGAAGGGATTGTATGGCAGCCAACTCTGTAGGACTGGCTTGGGCTAAAGTGCATGCAGCACTGCTGACTCACACATACAGATCTCACAACTTCAATTTGCTCCATCATAGCAAAGCACTTGGAAAATACTTTAATGCATGCCTGATAAGTGTGGGGACAGAGGGCTTGGCTTTTTGTGAATGTCATTACTTGGGTCAGGGTGACTATGTAAATGGATGTTATCAGCTTGGTTGCTAATATCCAGCTCAAAGGATTTCACTGTTCACGAAGGGCGTTTGTGTCAAGGCTGGAACGATTTGAATAGCCAAAAAGCTGCAAGTCTGTGTTTCATGGAAGCCAGACGTTTGTAAGAGAAGAGGTACTCTAACACATGTTAGCCCCTTCACACTCAAATTACACTCCCTGGACACTGTATTAAGTACACTTTGGTAGTACTGGGCCGAGCCCCCTTTTGCCTTCGGAGCTGCCGTAATTCTTTGCAGCATAGATTCAAGGTTGCTGCAAATTTGCTCCTCACAGTTTCTGCGAATTTGTCAGTTACACAGCCATGATGCAAATCTCCCAGTTTTTTGGTAAGCTTGTGCAAATTGTACTGTAGCTTCATTTTCCTGCACTTAGCTGACAGGAATGGCACCCGGTGTGGTCTTTTACTGCTGTAATCCACCTGCTGTAAGGTTCAACATGTTGTGCATTTAGAGATGCTTTCCCTGCATACCTCAGTTTGGAACGAGTGGCTGAGTTTCGCCTGCCTTCCTGTCAGCACAAAGCAGTCTGGCCATTCTCCTTTGACCTCTGGTGTCAACAAGGCATTTTTGCCCAGAAAACCGATGCTCACTGAATATTTTCTCTTTTTCTAACCAGTTTCTGTAAACTCTCTAGATAGTTGTGTGGCAAAATCCTAGTAGATCAGCAATTTCTAAAAGACTCACATTTTCACTCACATGTGGCACCAACAACCATGCCATGTTCATAGTCACTTAAATACTTACCTTTTTTCCTCATTCTGATGCTCAGTTTAAACTTCAGCAGGTTATCTTGAGCACATCTACTTGCCTAAATGCACTGTGTTGCTGCCATGTGATTAGATTGCTTAGATATTTGCATTAAAAAGGAGTTGATCAGATGTACCTAACAAAGTGGTCGGTGAGTGTATATTTCAGCATACTACTCTGGAGACGAAATCAGACTTTATACATTTATGTACGCGCACTAAGGTTTTTGCAGATTTTGCTTGTGATATGCTTTCCTTTAGCCGTGAACATGAAATACAGAATATTAATGTACAATAAATAAGTCTTTGTGTATAGTACTATGCATGTGTTCATCCAAACTTTGCAGGAGAACAAGGCGGAAACGAAAATCCAAACAGAGGAAAAAGGGTAACATTGGGTAGGGAAAGAATAAAAGCTAAATTCTAAACAATACGCCTGATGTCACAATGACGTATGTTGTGTCACAATGTTGACAAATGAAAAACAACTGAGACAAAGGAGAAAAGCATGGCTATACATACACAAAACTAATTGAACATAAGTGAAACTCATGAGGGAAACAATCACAGAGCCAACAGAGACACACAAGGTAAGTGAAGCTCACGACAGACAAGGAAGCCAAACAACTGGTAAACATTCATGTCTTTTCCAAAACTCTTTTCCTGGATGGAAAACCTGTTAGACACTGTTAGAATAAAAAAAAAAAGCACCACATCTTACCAGGAACAAAAGGTGAAATGAATTGACTGGATTTAAAAATGCTGCTCACCCCGCTGTCTACTGATATCGTCTCTTCCTACGTAAGACATTAGAAAGTTCAACATTTCGTTTATTGAGTCTTTCAGCATCTTTGAATGGCGTAAAATTAATTAATGATAATCCTAAAGGCTGGTAATATTCTCAAAATGAGGGCATATCTGTAATGCAAGCTGCCTTAGCCTACAACCTTGAGATCATTTTAACATAGCTTATTGTCTTTGTCTATAGAGCACTTTTCAAAACCCACATTACAAAGTTCTTCATGCACAACAACAATTTCATAATGAGCTGATTTTACAAAAGCAACATAAGGTTCACATTTTGCCTGTGGGTTTAACATACAGACCCAATATTATAATAAAGCAAGCTATGGCGTAAAATGGAAATCTCAGCAGTAATTTACCTGATGATCTGTGTCCCTTGTTAGTCATTTTGATCACTTCTTTTCATGAATCATTGACAGATACAAGGTTTAATCTGCTTTCCTTTCATAAGTGCATCCTACGTTACAGGAGGCAATAAAGAAAAGGTGCATTTCTTCTGTATTAGGAGAGTTTGATGTTCTCTCACTATGACTGCCACTCACATAACATTAAATAAGTTAGAACACACATTTTTCTTTCTTTTCTGTTTGCTGAAAAACATTATAGCTGTTATGGCATAAAATGGGAGAATACGTTCAACTTCTGAATTGTGTCAAGCTAGTGTCAACTTTCAAGTTTTAAAATGATATTTCACCGCTGCTCAGGTACACGGTGCAGTTTCACATGTCCTAGGTGCAGCTACTCGTTTGATTATGCCGTTCCTCTGAGATGTGAAGTGGGAGGAAAAATCCAAACATTAAGAAGTTCCAGCTGAAATTAAAAGAGACTCGTTACTGAACGCGTCTTGGTCAATTTCCAACTGAAGAAGTTAAATGTAACAAAATCTAACAGGAAGCAAAGTAAATGTGTCGTTTCTGTACAATGCCGCTTTTTCTTCCGCAATAAACCTTTATTAAGGTATCATTAGGTACGGAGAGTGCATGTGCTAGAGCTTGGCAGGTCAGCATCACTGCATTGGGCTGAAGTGCCTTGAAGTGGTGAGGGATATTGAGCTGATGGCTCTCAGGAAATGAGGGCTCTACCCCAACGCCTCCTACTACTGGTCACCCGCACCTCTTTTCCTCGGCCCGCTCAGCATTTCTGAAGGAGATTAATTGTTTGCCTACAGCCGTTTTACAGTATACAACCTGGCATTCACCACAACCTTTAAGCTGAATATCCGCAACCTCTTCCTGTGCTGCGTTAAACTGCAGTCATATAAAAGCCACACATACCAGCCTCTGGACCATAACACGATCCATGATAATACATTACAGACTTCCTTGAGGGCCTCAGGGAAGATTTACAGTATACAGTACTTGACTGGGTTGTTGCAATAACTTCCAACTGAGGCTTCACTGTACATTTTGAAAAATGTAACAACAGAGATGCAAGATCTTGGCACATTTGTGTATTTCCTACAGCATGCTTCTGGCCAGCCAGTGTTCGCTGACAGTACTGCATACATTGATATTATGTATATTAACATGCAACATTAAACAATACTGTATTTACATATTCAGGGTCATAGTTAGGTTCAAATACACTTGCATTATAAGACTAAAGCTATTACATTTTTAACAAGCCAAAATAAAGGTATTTTTTTGCATTTATTTTGAACTTAATTGAGCCTTTTATGAACACATATGATTTAATTTTCATTAAATAAATCAGTTACGGAATCAAAAATATACATACACATCGGGTTAATATATATTTTCTCCAATCATAAAACACCCCAGCCTCCCAGAAATTAAGCAATTTAATTTCTACTGCAAATATCACCGTGCTCATCGCTCTGTGTCCCAAAGTAATAAAAAAAATGAAAACAGAAAAGTTCCTTGATTAAATTTTATATTAAACTCGACTTTTTCAAACTAAGCCAATATCCTATGTCAAAATCAACATTCCATACCATATATTCTTGCTGGAAACACCAAAATAGTTTCAGTGTTTCCCGAATGCTCCCACGTGTCAGTCATAATGCTTCTGCTCCACATCCTTAGTTCAACTCAGTGAACAATGTGCAGTGCAGTTGCAGTGTCTTGATGCATTTCGTGTTGTCCATCTGGACGTAGCATTTTCAGTGGGAGAAACGTTTGGTCACTCGTCCAAGTGACTTCTTCAGTCTGAGCTTTCCTCCAACCTTTTAAGCAGTATGTGGGGGACAGGGTGTGCTACGTGGCTCAAATGTGGAAGGAGATAGGGGCCGTGGGTGAAGTGGTAGGCCAGGCAGTGTAGAACAGTTGATACGTATTGTCTAATCAGTCTCACCTTTTTATGTAGTTTCACTTTGGGACCAGACGATGAGGAGTTTTGAGTGAGAAGAAGAGCTGTGAGCTGGTGAGAAGACATGCCACATTCACCAGGCAGAATATAAACTTGCATGAAGTGAGCATTGTAAAAACAAATACAAAGGATACCAAACTGTGCAATTACAGACAATAATGGTGCCCATGTGTGATGTCGGGAACCCATGGTGGTTCTCGCTTTGAAAAAAAGAAAATTTGCATAATGACTGAAACTAACACCATAGTAGTTCAATTCAATGTTATTTATATAGTGTCAGATCACAACAAGTTGCCTCAAGGTGCTTTTTATAATGTAAAGTAAAGACCTATAATAATACAGAGAAAATCACAACTATCAGATGACCACCTATGAGCAAGCACTGGGCAACAGCAGGAAGGAAAAACTCCCTTTTAACAGAAGGAAACCTTCGGCAGAACCAGGCTCAGGGAGGAGTGGTCATCTGTTGAGGGTGAAGGAAGGCATAACAGATGAACACCACATCATAAAGGCCCTGAGTAAATATGGTTATCCCAGCTGGACATCTGTGAAAGGGCCTAAAGAAACCTCCAGGACATCCAGTCCATGGTACAAACAGAGTAATATAGTACACGTAGTTAAGTGCCAAGGGGATTGCCATGAATCATCAGGGAAACCAAACAACCTGTGACTAAGCAGATGCCACAACCTAGAAGAGATAGAACCCCGCAGTATATTTACACCTACAGGCCACTGGCCACGCTTTCAATAATGGGAACGTACACATCCTGGACAGGGAAGAACACTGGCTATTGCCAGGAGACAAGGATTCAGTGACCATCTCTGAACCAAGAAGGGGGCTTCAGAGTACACCTTTCACCGTCTTACAATCTTGTGATTGCAGCCATTCCCCTGTCTGGGAATGGTACTCATGGCCATTGATCAATGGTCATGTCAATTTGCATATTAATGATCATGAAACTGAGCTTGCGGCCCATTGTTAGACAATGGTGCTTGTTTTGGTCATTATGCAAATGTACTGTTTGTAAGGTTGCTGAAAGCTGCAGTCAGCTGAGACTGAAGAAGTCACTTGGATGAGTGATGAAACGATTCTCATACGATACATCAAGATGAACATAAACAACTTTCTGGGACAAGCTGAAGGTGATTTTATCAATGTGTGTATATCTGTAGGAGTGAAATATAGCTTCCAGTCAGCAAAGATGGACAACAGGACACTACTGCATACAATAAAAGTCATTGGTCTTTATTGTCTGCCATGGAAATGTTTGTCCCAAACATGTTTATGTTTCTATTGTTGCGCTCCTAAAGTTCAGAGAAAATAATTTAAATATCTGAAAAAAAAAAATACCTGTAACACTGACGACACCTCTTTGCAGTAAAAGCTTCTGGTGCTAAGCAACTCCAAGCATTAGAGGATGACTCCGGACACTATTGGAGTGAGATTGAGTTGTGCATGTAAGAAAAAGTAGGTGCTGGAATATGGCTTCTATTATATACAATATATAATATGAATATTATAAGCAGAAAAAGTAACCAAAAACATTTTTTTAACCTTACCCTGCTGTGATTCATATTCCATTTGTTCACATTTATTTTAAAAAATATGCAAAAAAACCCTTGTTTAAATATTTTAAATCTCACTCTTGTAGTAACTAACAGTAAGAGTCGTGTTCATTAGCAATGTCAGCTTTCTAAAGTGTCTAGACAGTGATCTCACAAGCAAGGGAGGGTTTGGGAATTACTCATCATAGGACCATCATTTAAAAAATAAAAACAGTTGTTTGGGACAACTTTTCAAATTAGTAACTCAGACCATAACATCACCAGGAAAGCGTTTTCATACACCAACTGATTATTAAAATAATTGGAAAGTGATTGAAGGTGCCCTCAACTGGCCATTAGAAAGAATGCAGGTTTAAGGTCATTCTTGATCACAAGCGAGCCACAAGCTACGTCCTTCTTCTATATACAGAAGAGTCTATTCATTTATCATACTGTCCTGCCCCAAAGTGTGCAAAACATTGCTGAAAGTTTAAATTAAGCAAAACTGTGTCCCATACATAAACACAACAGCTTTGTCTTCCCTGTGTGATCTTCGATCTTAGGCTTTGAACTTTAAATGTCTATGTATTGTTGTTCTAGATGCCAAGCAGACGTTTAACAAAAGGAAAACAGAAATATGAAAATATAATTCTTAGTAATTATAATGGGTCAGGCTTACCATTTCCTTTGAGTTTTTTTTTTTTTTTTGAGTGCCCCT
>VOQK01032537.1:2515-16891 GCA_015052645.1 Benitochromis conjunctus
TACACGAATATAAGTACTCACCTGATGTGGTGCTTTTTACACCTCTGGAGGCAGAAGTATTGGTTGCATTTTTGGCATCCTTCCCTTCTCCGACACCCTTCTTTGGAGAGGCCGTCTTTGAGTCCTTCACTTTTGATAGACCAATCTTTCTAGATGGTGATGAAGATTTTTTTGAAAGTTTTTTCTTGTTGGGCTTCTCGCCTCCTTCTGTATTAGCATTGTGGAGGTTTTCTTCAGCCTTGAGGGCCTCTGGATCCACCATGCAGACGTCATGGTGACCTGAAGATGGAGCAGGGTCCCTGAGTGCAACGGGAGGAGGATCAGCATGCCTGTAGGTGAGGGTTCTGTCAGTAGGCAGAGTCTCAGAGTCATCTTCAGAGTCAATGTTTGCATCCGCTGTAATGGAGGGGCACTCTTCTGTACCTGGTGGAACATCTGAATCTGTCTGGGAGGGAGCAGATTCACTAATGGATGTTGGCGGTGTCTCCTCACATTGCCTGGTGTACAGCTTACCTCCAGGTGGTGGAGGTCCTCCTCCTGACTTGGCCAGAGGTTTCTCATCGTCCACGGCATTCTCTTCATTGATGAAATACTCCAGAGGGTTAGGGTTGATGAAAGATGGGGAGAGTTCTGTTTTGGGGTGACGGTATTCACATGAAGTAACTAGACAGAGGTCGACATCTGTCTTAGATGGAGCACAGGGGCTCCTCTTAGTGGAGTCTGGGTCTTTGGAGCCACAGGCAGAATTATACTGACCACAAGAGAGTGGCAGATGTGATGGGGAAGGAAGTTTAGGGCTCACAGGGGATTTTTTCTCAAGTGTAAAATCCTCACATTTAAAGGGATTAGTTTCCTTTGCCTGGAAAAGTGTCTCCTCTTTTGAAAGAGTAAAAGAAGATGATGGGGAAGCAGCTTTCGGAGGTGAGGGTGACTTGTCATATTCTTGGTATGTGTCAGATTTATCAGCTATATCCTCCACAGATGGTGAAATGGGGCTGCTGCTTTCTTTACCTGCTCGACCTCCAAGCACGGGGGATGGCTCACTGGAATGGGGAGAGTGGATGAGTGAGGTTGCTTTGGGAGTGACTGGAGATTTTTCTGTTTGCTCAATCACAGCACGTGTCATCTCTGTCATTTGGCATGGGGTTGTTGCAGAGGGAGTGGACTGAGATGCATCTGATGGGGTTGCAGAAGTGGCACGAACTGAATCATTCTCTTCAAAAAGTGATGGATTTTCCACTGCAGAGGTTGCGTCTCCAGATGCTCTTATGTCAGTGGCATCTGAAGGACTGTAGTCAACCTCAGTTGGGCCATTTTCTGTAGCACGTGAGCTGCTGCCCACTGACGGGTGCTCTGGGGACTGCTTGCTAAAGTCCAGGGCTAAGGAATGGTCAGGGGATTCCTGACCAAACTCTATTGACATGGTAGAGTGCTCTGGGGATTTTGTATCCTGCATCTGTGTCCTGCTTTTTGTTTTGGGAGAGATGTCTGGGGAGATTGACATTGGCCTTGGGCTATCATCCTTGGATGGAGATCCCTCAGCCTCATGGAAAGTGGTTGGGGTCTGAACCACAGAGACAGACAAAGAGTCATCCACTTCAGTTGAGTGAGGAGAGCCCACTTCGGCATGAAGGGAAGGAGAGTCCGTGGTTGGTTCTGGCAAGGAGCTGGTGGCCAGGGAAGCTGTGGATGCTGAAGCTAAATGTGAGAAAGTGTCCTCTGCTACTACTTCCTCCAGAGGAGTTCCGGACTTATCTGATGTAGTGCCCTCTGAAATTGACATTTTGCTCTCTTCTTTGAAGGCTGTGAAAGGGTTGGTGTCTGATTCATGTTTGGTCAGTGGTACTGAAAACAAGACTGAATGATTGTTTTCTCCTGTTTTCTGAGGATCTATATCAAAGGGGAACTTTTCCTTCTTTGTTGGAGAATCAGGCTCAGGTGTTGGCGAGCTCTTTGGTGAGGATACTAGCCTCTCTACTGGGGAGGAACTTTCTAGTTCCTGTTCATGAGGCTCTGGGGTAACTCTGTTGGAGGAATCTTCTTTATCACTTGTGACCTCCACTATTACTGGACCCTGTTCTTTTCTTTCTTCTGATGCAGTTGGCAGAGCTCCCACTTTTTCGTCTACGGGTGACTGATAGTAAGGAGTGTGACCAGATGACTGAGGTGAATTAGCACCTTCTAATGTCTTGTCATCTGGGCTAATAGAGGAATCCGCTGTTGCTCTGTTGTATCCTGCCAGTGTGGTGGATAATTCTACTGGAGGAGCAAATACTGATGGTGAATCAGATATATCCTTATGGTCAACTGAAGGAGATCGCACAAAAGGTACTGTTGTGGATACTGAACTGAGTTTCGATAAATCAGCATCACATTGAGCCGTGGTAAAGCATTTAGCTTTTTCTGCAGAGAGAAAATCCTTGGAGAACTTATCTTCTTCTAGAGATGAAGGGGGAGATATTGTAGAAGCAGAATGGTTGTAGTCCCGACCTTCAGTGGCTTCACTCTGAGAGCGATCTAAACATGGAATATCCTGTAGTTGAGAGAGCTTCTTTCTGTCACACTGTGGAGATGCTGATGTCCCAAACCTGCCAACATCCTGTGATGGAGACTCATTCTCGTCATTGGTGGCTTCATCGCTCATAACGTCCCTGGGAGTCATCATCTCATCCATCGGAGTAGGCACACTAGAGATTTCAATGGTGGACTGAGTGTGGCCAGATGTGACAGTGTAGTCTTCAGGAGGTTCGTCTCTGTTCTCTTCATCAGAGGCTGTTGAACTCTCAAAGCCAACTGGAACCATTTCATCATGGATAGATGCAGCTGGAGACACTGGTGAGGACACTTTAGGTGAAGCCGATACAAACATATTTTGAGTCTCTGTTCCTTTTTGACTAATGAACTCATTTTCTACACTTTTATTTGTCACATCATTGTTGTTTTCAGCACTAACTTGTTTCATTTCAGCATGTTTTTCTTGGTGTTCTTCCACACAGGGAGGAAGATTATTTTTAACCAATTCTGCTCTCTGTGGTTCATATATTTCTTCAGTCTCTCCTTTCTCTTCATAATCCCCTCCCTCAGACGTCTCCTCCATGACAGTGCCCTCATCATCAAACTTCTCTGATACACTGCCATTGATTTTTTCCTTGAGCACTTGTTCGTCTGGAGTCTCTCCATTTTCTCCTTCCACCTCGGTTGTGGTTATACCTTCATCAACTGACTCTAATGCCTCAGGTGATTCTTTGGTTTGAATCACTTCTTCACGGTGTATCATCACAGTCTCCTTTTCCACATTTTGCTCAACTGTTGCATCGTCCTCCATCAACTCTTCAGCTCTGAGCTCTTCAAAGTCCTTAGTGAGGTCCTCTGGTGAGGACATCAGAGCTCTTTCTTCTTCTGGATCCACTGTCACTGGAGGAGCACTAGCTTCCACTTTGGTGGTATCCTCTTTTGTCTCCTTCTTTGCCACCTTTGCCTTTCCTTTGTCTTTTAACTTTGATGGACCTCCTGAGTCTTTCTTTGAAGCGTCATCTTTTTTCAGAGGCTTTGGTTTGAGATTCTTTTCTTCACCTGCAGCAGATGCCTTTTTTATGTCTTTTACTGGCCTTTTGGCATCTTTCTTTTGCTCTTTCTTTTCTTCTTTCTTCTCTTTCATAGGTGAGTCTCTTCTGATATCCTTTTTTAGACCTTTCTTTGCATCCTCTTTCTTCACTTTTTCATCCTTTTTGCTTTCTTGTTTGGGGGTTTCATCTTTTTTTGCCGCTTCTTTTTTAACCTCCTTTTTCTTTTCCACAGACGCTTTGGCCTCCTTTTTAACAATCTTCTCTTTTTCAGTTTTTGGTTTCTTTTTTTCTGGAGTTTCATTTTGGGCAGCTTGCTCTGCCTTTGCTTTTGATTCTTTCTCAGGTGCCTTTCCCTTTTTCAGTGGGACCTTTTCTTTTTTCTCCATCTTTTGTGTTTTTTCACGAGCTGATTCTGCATCAGCCTTTGCCTTTTCTGGTGTTTCCTCAGTTGAATTCTTCCTGATGTTTTTGATTGGTGAAGGCTTTGGGGTAGACTTGAGGCTCTCTTTGCTGTCTGTTCGGTGTTTCATCTTGGCTTGCTTCAGTGTCGGTGTCGACGGCATGTTAGCAGACACTGTTTTTTGAGTATAAACGGGCTGCTTCAAGAAGTCCAGGTGCTTAAGCTTTTCTAAACCTTCAAAAATATGATGCTGGGTGGCA
Source organism: Benitochromis conjunctus (assembly GCA_015052645.1). NCBI lineage: Eukaryota > Metazoa > Chordata > Actinopteri > Cichliformes > Cichlidae > Benitochromis > Benitochromis conjunctus. The sequence continues at coordinate 6,742 of VOQK01032537.1, forward strand.
TTTCCGGGAAAGAGAACACGCACAACCTTATCTGAGGGATTTGCAGGGTGCCACACAATGAGTGAAGCAATGGAAATCATGTGAGAGAGAGGGAACTCTGATTCTTTTCCATTCGGGAGCAGGATGGAAGTGGTGTCCTTTTCACTTCCTGTCCACTGTTTTATGAAGTGCTGCATCTCCTTGCTATTCTTTGATGGATTAAGCACATACATCTCTAGCTTGCCAACGCCCATTTTCTGAAAAAGTATGATCGGTTCTATAGTGTTTCCTACAGGTCTTTGCAAAGGCTCAGTCCTTAAATTTAGCTTGGTAAGAAACTGCTGAGTGAAAGCTGCCTCCTCAACATTTATACGCACTCTGTAATTGGGTTCGGGATTGTCCAGGTTTTCAGGAAGATTCACAAACACAATGCCAATGTCTGGAGAAATCATGTTCTTCACCCAGTCGCTGTTTGCTGTCGAACCCTGCGACTGTTCCTCCTCGAGCTCTGCGATCTTCCTCTGCAGCATGCTATTGATACCCGGAAGATTGTCGTCACCGATGTGGGTAAGGAGAATGGAGTCCACCCGGTCTAGATGTCTCACCAGCTTCCAAAAACACGACTTTCTGTCTGAACCTCCATTGATTAGCATGTTGAAGCCGTTGACAGCAAAGAGAGCGGAGTCACCGCGACCTCCAGGAAAAATGTAGCAGCATGGTTTGGAGAGCTTGAGGAATCCACCTGAGGTTGGTGGTTCTAACATGTCAAAAGGAGTTGGGATCTCTACCGATTCCGATAAGTACTCTGTAAACTCTGAGAGGCCCTCCATTTCAGGAAGGATGAGAGTGGAGTTTAGTTTAATGTTAATGAAGTCCTGCAGATTGTGTTTGTCCAAGTTGGAATTTTTCCAGTCGCCTTGTTCGGGGCAGGAGAGAGTGAGGTTGGCTTTGTTTGCTGGGTGAATGGTGCTGAGCAATTCACCAATCTGGCCACGAGAAAAAAACACGTGACTTTTAATAGAATCAGTAATGCACTTACAATGATTTCAGGTTCAGTATGTGTCTGTAATTTTATGGGTAGACCACCACACATTTTTTTCTCAAATTGATCACAAACGCCTTTTTTTTTTTCTTTTACCTTTCGATTATTTAAAACCAATATGTAAATGTTTAGATATAATGTAGAATACGGAGAAATTTTATGTCATTAGAAGAGCAATCCCCATGTTTGCTCACCTCTTGGTCAGTGAATATGTCTATGAAATTGAAAAATGAGAACAATCCAGACTGAAGGATCAGCTCCCCGGTGCTTTCAGAGCATTGTCCTGACAGGACCAAAAGTTTGTGTCTGGCAGTGTCAGAGATCATCAAACGCACCTAGAAAGGAGAAAAAAATATACTTTGTCTGTGCACTGATTTGTTAAACAGTAGATAAGAAGTTATATAAAGTTGGAGAAAAGCACTTATGTGGTAACTATTTACTGCAGCCACAGTGCCTCCTCATAATAATTATATTAAAGCAAAAGGGAATACAGAAGCTCAATACTTACGCATTTAGCTTAATGATAAATGCACTAGAAATATCACCAGCTTCATGTCACTTATTTCCATTAGCTAATTAGCTTAATTGTTCTCTTGCTGTCTATTGTACTGTCATCACTCTATCTCGCTGTCCTTCACTATTTCTGATGTTCTTTTTTTCTACTTCTGCACCATCAGTGGCTCTGGGCGGCTGGCCAAGTCACTCCTGCTGTGCTCTGTGGTATTATAAGTGCAGCGTATGACTGCAAACAGGAGAGGGAGTGGAGGAAACAGCGAGAAGGCACAATGACACAATAAAAAATAGTTTTTCATCTACATTCCTGACCCTCTTATCTTTTTATTCTCCTTAAAGTTTAGCAAAATCCAAAATCTGTGCTTGCTATTCTGGCAATAAAGAACGCATCAGTCCAGGTTCTTAGATTTCTTATTAACCCCCCCTATTTTTGGTTCTTAGTCAACATCAGCAAACGCCCCAGGCTGAATAATTACCTGTTTCAGGATTTACATGTTTTTTAAATACTGATAGGAGAAAAACGGGAAGAAGCTATAATTTTTAGTAGGAAAAACAACATGTTTTACCTCAGTACTGACAGCTTCATCTGAAGGGTTGATAAGCACAACGGTCTCCAGGATATTACTTTTGTGGTGAAGAATTCTCTGGCCTGAAAAGAAAACAGAAAACAGATATAGTAAAATAAATAAATAATTAAAGTATAAAAGTGCATCAGATACAGCCTGTCAGTAATGATGATATGCTACTTTATTGTGTAAAACAGACAATCAAAAAAGAAGGAAAGCATTTACTAATTTGCCAACCAAACCAATTAGTTGATTATTCAAGGAAATAATTGGATTTATCATTTAATAATTGTAAAAATCTAATATTTTTTGCCCTTGTGCTTATTAATTTTACAGCAAATTAATCAAAATGTGCTTGAATAATTAAACAATTAAACACAATCGTTGCACCTCACTTATTTCAATTAAATATTGACTTTGATTATTGTCAGTCAGTCACTGCTGCTGTATTTTATCTTTAATTTTATCTTTTTCCCCTTAAAAATACAGTGTTAAATACGCCGAACAACCAGGTTAGATGTCTACCCATCTAACCTGAGCCTCAGCCTGTGTAACCATAAAAAGATGGGGAGCATACAGTATTCACCTTTTTGCCTTAATGTTTTATCATTAGCATGATTATTGTCATCATAATAAGATAAAACTGATTACAAAGCTGTAATGAATCTCCACTCCTCTGGTTCTTATAAGGCCACATCAGATGCCAGCAGCTGCAGTGTGGCTGTGTAAACGTTAACGGTGTCACACAAGAATCTATTCATCTGTTCATTAATTTCCCTTGATATGTGTGAATTCATCTTTATAAAACTACACCTATTAATATTCATATATTAACAGCAATGACTGATTATTCATGAAATATACATATTTCTATTACTCATGTTTTATTGCCTTGTTCTTCACTGTTCATGCATTGTAGGAAATATAAGTGTCCAGACATAAATTACATAAATTTGTAAATATGCTGTGGTCTCACATTCAGTTGTGCTGAGATTTTGAATGAGCTGTTTGGTAAATGTGCATAATTAAAAATAAGGTTATACCAAGGTTATTAGGACGAATTAAAATTGAACTAAAAACTAAAACTAGATGTGAAAACAACATTTTAATTAGCTAAAATAAAAATTAGACTTTTGAAAAAAAAATTTAAACTAACTCAACAATTTTGTAAACTTGGACCACTAACTGAAATAAAATAAAACAAAAGTATAGACTCAATGCCTGATTACAAAACTGTCATGATTTGTAGGAAAGTCAGTCAACTGCTTTCAAGACATTCTGTTTTTTCTGTAATAATAATCTTGGCTCTTATGCCCTCCATACAAGAATAATAAAAATGTGTTAATGTGTGTTTTAATCACACGATTCATTTAACACTGTAGATACATGTTTGCTATTAGCTGTTTACTGTTAGCTTGTCAGTTCTGCAGCTGCTTCGTCTATTTTTTGTCTCCCCACAAATACTTACATTGTGTTTTGTGATTTTATTTATCTATTTATTTATTTTTTGTAAGCTCTTACAGCTTTTTATTTTCTATTTACATTGTGCTTTATTCAACTTCTTTTGTTGCTGCAGCTTTGACAAGTTACAGTGGGTTTGAACTCCCAGGGCCACCATAACGTAAAATAAAATGAAACATTTTCAGTAAAAAAACTGAATTGAAACAAAAAGTCAAAATGAAATAAAAAAGAAAAACTAATGAGAAATATAAAACTATAATAACTTTGTGTTTAACAAAACAGTGTTACAAACTAAAGACACAAGATAAAAATGATTACTAACATTACTGATTATTCTGTTAGTTTCTGCCTGTAATAACAGATCACTGTCAAATAGCTATTTTAAAATATCTATTTAAAAAAAATGTCATCAAGTTGTCCCAAATATAAAGATGATGCTTTAAACTGGCTACTTTTGTTCAACCAACAAATATTTACATACTGCGAGAGCATGAGCAGGGCATGTTTCATCAGTTCTGTTCAGAAAAATTGAAATGTGTCACAATTATTTGACGATTACTGACTAGCCACTTTTTTTTTTTTTTTACACTGCTTCACAACTCTAGTCAGACTGGGCCTCTGTGAGATGACAGACAGCACCGACATGGCCGAGTTAATATCTGCCTCACTCTAACACCCACTAATGATTTGAACTCTGACAATGGCCACTAAAAATAGTTGAATCTGCAGCAGTTTGCGAAAGGCAATATTTCGCCTCTCGTGAGACGGAGTGATTAGACAGAAAGCGAACAGTGTTGTGACAGGCCCATAATCAATCATCCTAGGTTTTGGATGATTGATTATGACTGTGACCCCGCTGTGTGTGTGTGTTGTGTGTGTGTGTGTGTGTGTGTGAGGGGGGGTTTGGCTGTCCTCTGGCCCAGCGGATGAGACATGAACATGGTATCTTTAGCTTCATTATTCATCCCTACATGTCAGCCTTCACTCAGTCAACCCCACAGACTCTTTGTTTCTCCTCACTGTCACCACATTTACTTCAGAAAGCATCAACTGATATCAAACTACAAGACACAGATCTTATTTTTATTCATTTATTTCAGTCAAAACAAACAAAAAAAATGTTGCTGCTATAATGCAAAGACAAAGGATGAGAATGTGTTTTGTGTGAAATGCTTGGATACAGGCTGTAAATTCAGAAGCACTTTGTTGAAGACTGAGTGTGGCTCGTCCCTGGAGACGCAATACTCCAGCAGCGATCTGACTGCTCGGCTGATTCCTCCATACATATTTCATATAGCAGCAGATTCTCATGAAGGAATGCATAGCCAGTAACTCCACTGCTTCACCCCAGAGGGGTGCCTTATAGAAAACGCTCTCATTCACTGCTGTGTTTCCTACACAGTAAATGACTGCTGGGCTCTAATAATCTCGGGAGTTCAGTAAAAACTGAAATAATGACTTGAGGTTTTGTTCCCTCCCAGGCATTTGTCAGTTCTGTTTTTGGGGGTCTGGATGGAAAAAAATAAAATAATGAATTCTTCGAGCATGATTGTAATTTTGAGATTTTGTGTAAATTAAATATCATGACCAAACCTTAAGTGACAAAAGTGTCATTGCGTTCATTTTTTTGAGTGCACATTGGATATTTTCCAACGTAATGTATTAAACACCTTAAGTATGTGTCATTTTTTCCCAGTGAGCAGGCAATGAATGCATCAGCTTTATTTGTTGCTTTTATTTCTAGTGTTGGTACATTCACTCTTAAGATGCGAACAAGCTGTTGGTGATTTCTGTGAAACCGATGGGCCTTGTGAATAACAGTTTTCCTTTGCATCTGCATTTTACCGGCACTTTGAAGATTTGTGTCTGTCTACTACAACCATCCACCATACCACAAACCCCACTACTCAGGGGGTGGAAAAAACTTCACTTAAACCCCTTCTGAGGAGGAAGAGGTCTAAAACCGATGACCGGTGCTCCTCTAAGAACAACTGTGGAAACACTCTTCAGTGATCTGTGAAATGAGAGAACAATCAATCCCTAAAGTCTATTTTTAATTCTGCTTGTGCTGCTGTACGCAAAGCCATATCTGTAACCGCTAATGCAACAGAGACGCATCTCTTTTGTCTTTGTCTCTCTTCATGGGTTACACCCTACTCACTGGCCTTTTAAGTGATGAAATAGAAAGTACAGCACAGCAGTCCTTACAGCAAAAAACAAACTATCCATCACCATCACCACCACCATGTGTCTGATTTAGCTCATCAAAAAGTGACACATTGCGCCAAGGAGCTTGTTTGACCCTGACAATTACTTTGATCGATATGAAAATCCTTAAAACCCAGTGCGGCGCTGTCTCAGCAGGAGGCGAGGTAATGTGACATGCATCGCTAAACATTCTCCTTCTGGCTGAATAGGAAGAGGACGACTGGTTGGCTTTGCCCTGTCTGCAACTGACCGAGCCAGACAGGAACATCAATGAGGATGGCACCCCACCAAAAATAGATCAGTGGAACAACTAAATTCAGCGCCTCCTTCCTGTTGCTTTAAAGCAAACCATTCATATAAGGACAAGGACTGGATCTGCTCCTCTAGATCCCCAGTATTGTGTGTGTCAGCAAGTGTATTTCGTACCAAATCAGTGACGTGCAGCACCAAAGACTAGGGCAGAGTTTTTACTGTGACTTTTGGATTTGTCTCCAACCAAGCATATATAACATGTCTGGTAATGGAGCTAATGGCAATGACCCAGCTATTAACACAAAAAGCAGTCGATCACCTGTGTCACCATATTGATTCTCACTGCCAGCATTCAGCTTTTAACATCTTCATAGTCATTACTTTAGGAGTTAGCCCATTCAACTGAATGACAAGCTGACAGATAAAAGGCAGTTATTATTACAATGTTTTTTCTATCGCAGTTTTTTATAAATATTAGGGGATGTGTGACTTTTGAATGGTGCAGGTGAATAAAACTGCTGATTTGCAGCTGGAGTCATGAATCAAGGGAGAATAGACCATTAGGAATGTTTTCTTCTATGACAAATGAATAAAAGTCAACACAGTGTTTAAATATTATCGATCATAAATTGCAGTCTTGTCGTCGGGAATCTCATTAGCGAGGATTCTTCATGGATTTGCGGTTTAGACATGTCTTTTGAGGCTTCACTGCTGTCTGCACTGATGGCAGAGTGATGGGAAATCTATAAGTAAACAGAAGTGTCATATGTCTATAAAGGAAAGGCAGGTGGTCTCCCATCTAGTCTGCTCTTCTACTTCTCTTTTCCTTGTTACTGTGAGGTCCAGGCATCCTGTGCGCCATGTGATTGACGGCTCGTCGTTCATCAAGCAGACAGGTAATTGCATTTGCCCTCCTGAGCTGGATTTCACCCGCTGGTTTTCCTCTACAGAATGAGCTCTAAGCAATGAATGCACCACCCTACCAGCTAAAGAGAAAACTCCAGAATGCAGCATATAAAGATGTTTCATTGATTTTTTCTTTATTACAGCTAAAGGTAAGTCCTACTGAAAATCAACTCACTAGAAAGCCCCCCTGAGAACTGATGCCGATTCATTTCTGACAAGATGCTTGATCCAACTTCTGTCTCTGTTAGCAAGGATATTAACTAGAATTGTTTTTAACCTTTTATGTTTCACTCAGCTTCTATGTTATTTCCTGTTAAATCCTAATTTATAATGAAAAAAAAAATAGTATCAAGCATAGTTTTAATTCAGGCACAGGGAGACCAGAAGGTCATGGTCAGCTGCAATTGGGGCAGATCAATTGATCTCAGTGGCAGCCCACCTCTACTGATGGCTCAGCTTCTATGACTCCAACGGACAAATCTCATGTAGGAAGTTTATTTAAGCTGCTATAGCCTGCCCACAGTGTGCAAGTGCAAGCTGCTTTGCAACCCATCACCAATTCAGCTTCTAGCTGCTGTTCCTGATATATATAACTTTCTGTGAAAAAGTATGGGGAGGTACCAGATCCAGCCAGTCATACATCCCTCCCATTCAGTTCAGTTTAATTTATATGCAACAAATCACAACAACAGTTGCCTCAAGGCACTTAGTATTGTAAAAAATACAAAGCACTACAACAATACTAGAGAAAACTCCACCAATCAGATGAGGCCCTATGAGCAAGCACTCGGTGACAATAGGAAGTAAAAACTCCCTTTTAACAGGAAGAAAACCAGCCATGCCTGAGGTTGGTTGGGGGTGAGGAAAGAAAGGCAGGTCAAAATCCGTCCATCCAACCATCCATCCTCTTAACAGCTTCTCCCATTTGGGGTGTGGTGGGACTGGAGCCTACAACAGAGTTCACTGGACAAAAGGTTGGATACACCCTGCAGAGATCACTAGTCTTATATCACTTAACACGGGCTAACACAGAGGCAGACACCTATGGACAATTTAGAATCACCATTTAACCTAGCACGCATGTCTTTGGATTATGAGAGGAAGGCAAAGAACCTGGAGAGAAGTTATGCAGGCTCTGGGAGAACAGACACACCTCACACACGGTAGAAGGAACCCAACCGACCAGCGGGTTCGAACCGGGAACCCTCTTGTTGTTGAAGCAAACATTGCTAACCACGGTGCACCAGGTGACAGAAGTGATGTCATTATTACTTTTAAACAGTTTTATTTTGTAAATCTTTTTTTGTTTCATGTGGTAACAATATGGTGATTTATATATAAAACTGTGAATTTAAAAAAATTATGACTTTTTACTTAAAAACCCGCAAATCTGGGAAATTTTGCAGTTCACAACAAGCAGCTGATATCAAAACTTAAAAATGCAAGAAAAAAAAAAAGAGTTGCCAAAAGGAAAGAAATAGAATATGATAAAATAAATTTACTGATTTTTTTCCTGCCCAGGCATTGCCTCTCAAAGTGTTCTCTTCATTCTCCTGCGTTTGTCTCTGCGTGACCTTGCTTATTTATCACTCCAATCTCTCTTCAGCCTGTTCTTACTCCATTATTTCCTCTCCTCTCACCACCCCACCCGCCTGCATCATTGACTTTCTTTAAAAGCCCTTCCCCTCACCCTCTTGCTCCCCGAGTCCTCCCTGTTCCCCTCCCTTCTTTATTTTCATGGACAGACACCGCCACTAGGGATTCTACATTGCTAATTACTCCCAAATCAACTGTGCATCTAGTTGCAAGGCAACAGCACACTGGAGGAAACGGCAAGAGTGGAGGATGGGAACATGGGATAAAAGGGAGTGCGAAGCTGGAGTGCTGTTAAATGTCATTTCAGATGAATCCTGCCTCTCAACCTACTGTATTTCATTTCTGAGATTTGATACAGGGATATTAATGCATTAGAATCGACCTACTGATTTTGTTTGCAGCCACATTTATCAGCCCAATCAATCTATTAAACATCTAACCACATATGAAACTGCTCGTGTTCAATGTGGAGCAGAAGCTTTAACTGCTGGGGACTGTCAAGGCCACGCTGCCTGATAGACTACATGTCCTGCCACACTGAATGTGTTTCATCTTCATACAGACTCCTTCACTTTGTAAATGACACAAATGTAAAAGTGCCTTGTAAGAAAATGCTGAGAGGGTGTAATCCTGTGGTAGGTAATAAAGCCTACATGTTTAGTATACCACAGGAAGATATAGATGACTTAGATGTAACGGTGGACACTGCTGAGAAACACGGTATGAAACTGTAAATACTCAAGTACTGTACTTCACAACAGATTGTGTTGACTGTGATTAAAATAAAATAAAATAAAAAAAGGGGGAATTCTATATAGTGATTGTTTTTACTTTTTTTTAACTTTACATTAAGCGTATTATTTCTCACATGACGGCAAAAGTGTATGCCTTTGGTTTCTGTTTACGACACAACGGAAGCTGTGAGAACAATCTCAAGACATTAATCGGTGTGAAACTGTGGCATAAATTTCCAGTTTACCTCTGACATCTGCAGAGAAACGAGCCGAGTGTCTGGACACAAACAGCTTGAGTTCCTGGTCCAGGTTGCAGTCAATTAAGTTGGCGTCCCACGAGCGGATCCCTGTAACAAAAGCACACGAGCACACACAAATCTGTGAAAAGTCACCTTCCCTCATGAATTCTCTTCCTAAAATTTACAGGAAAATCTTGGCACGAACAAGGATAGACTTTTAATTTGGCAAGAGGAATGAAATCTATAATAGGAAATATCTATATCTCTATTTCTGTTTGGCCATGGTGCCAGACGCAGGGACGACCTCTGTTGTGCTGACTCATTGTGGTGTCATCCTCTCTATAATTTTGCAAAGCCAAGGCCTAATGAAGGCTTCCGTGAAGTTATTTGATAGCAACAGTGAATCAGTGTTACTCTGAAGTGAACAACAGACGATGGGCTGAAAACACTTATTTTAGCAAAACGGCCTAAACTTTAAAAAATAAATGAGAGCGTAAATTCAAAAAGGGGAACACTATTAAATAAGATTAAAAATTCAAAGACGCTATAAAGGGGACAGCATAAATGCATGTGTTGAGATTTCTTCCCACCCAAGGTCAAGTGTAAACTTGACAATACACAAACACACACCCACAGAAATGACTGTGGTCTCAA
>VOQK01032544.1:10954-25164 GCA_015052645.1 Benitochromis conjunctus
GCTTTTGCAGTTTTAGACCCAAAAGATTTGCTTTTATAAACAAGGTCAGTTTTAAGCACAGAGGAAATATAGAAGAAGAAGATTGCCAGACAAATTATGTTTAGGCTGGTCTGTATTAACAATCATCTCACTGCTCTGCTCTTCTATGTATCACACTGCAGTAAAAACTAAGTGTTGCACACAGGGACTCTATCTGTGTGTATGCTTGTATACTTATTTATGTGGTTTTTTCAGCCCATTGTCGCTACCTTGCCAGAGGAGAGTGGGGGGACCGGAGTCACGTAAATCAAAGCGTCGCATCATGGAGACACAGGTCAGTGCCTCTGTCTTCAACTCGGAGGGGGCTGGCTGGGGGGGGGGGCACAAAACCTCTCTGATATTTTTTTTCTTTTTTTTTCCTTTTTTTTTTTCATGCACCCAGGTAAACAGCTCTCTGCGATCCAAATAACCTGTCAGTCAAAAACTGTGATGAAGGTTCATTTTGCAGTCGAGATCAGTCTGTGTCTTTTTACACCCAGTGCAGCTCAGTGCCTCATATTTTTCTTCTCCTTTTCGCTGTATGTTGAAAGCCTGCTGATGCTTTATAGTCTGCTGTTCGCATAAAGGGTAGCACGTGAGAGATGAAGTGTAGTGTATTTGGCTCAGTTAAAATGTATAATTCAAATCCAATCTTGGCTGCTCATGTATTTCATCAACACCTGCAGTTCAGCGCCACATTTATCTTGATCATCAAATCCAATTCCCAGCGGACCACACTGAAACAAGGAACATCACATGTGGCGGTTACTATTTTTACACGGCATTCTTGCAGTGCTCATTGTACTTTGTCCTCCTACACGTCAGTCTGATCCATGTATGTGCACATACAGTAATCCTGGAACAATACACTCCACAGAGCACTCGTTTCCACTCTGGCACATCCAGGCCCCATTGTGCCCCGTTTGATTGATGCTAATCTCCGTCCGTCTTGGAGGAGCAGCTTCCTTGTACTGTGGAAAGTGAGATGGGAAGGAATGCTGATATGCGTATCCTGGGATCACTTCCAAGTGCACTTTGCAGTCAATTACAGTTTGGCCAGGTGGCGCTGGCACCTTGACAGTCCAGCACTGACAGAGCACATCCATTTAAAGGCACAGATGTCGACTAAGGCCACTGAATAATAATCCCATCCTAATAGTAATGCTAGAGAAGGGAATGATAATGGGCTCACTCTGGTGCTATATGTCACAGTCCAGTGATGAGAAATCTTTAGGTGGCATCCTCCGAGATGATGCCTCTGGAGATTGATGGCTCTGATGATCTTCTGATGTTTTTACTTGTCACGGGTCATGAGTCGCCGCGGAGCAGCACTATGAGATGTGCTCTGGAATGATGCGTTTAAGGGAGACATCCTACTGCTGTGTCTGATGAGCCTTGATGATATGGCATCCTGTTATTTATTTGGATTTAAAGATACAGTGATGTAAAAAAAAAAGTGCTTGCCCCTGTTCCTGGTTTCCTGTCTTTTTGTATGTTTGTCACACTTAATTGTTTCAGATTGTGAAATTTAAATATTAGACAAAGATGACACGAGTAAACACAAAATGCAGTTTCTAAATGATGGTGTTTATCATTAATTACCACAGCAGGTTTTCTAGGTCCAGCCCCATCACACTACCACCGCCATATTTTACTGTATGATGATCCTGTTCTGAAATGCTGTGTTACTTTTCTGCCAGATATAATGGGACACACACCTTCCAAAAAGTTCAGCTTTTGCCTTGTCAGTCAACAGGATATTTTTCCAAAAGTTTTTTGGCAAATGTAGGACAAGCCTTTATGTTCCCTTTGGTCAGCAGTGGTTTTGGATGCCATTTTTGCCCAGTCTCTTTGTTATTGTTGAATTATGAACTCTAACTGAGACAGGTGAAGCCTGCGGTTCTTTAATGTTGTTCTGGGTTCTTTGTGACCTCCTGGATGAGTCGTTGCTGTGCTCTTGGGGTAATTTTGGTAGGTCGGTCATTCCTGGGAAGCTTCACAACTGCTCCAAGTTTTCTTTTGTGTATAATGGCTCTCACTGTGGTTCAGTGGAGTCCCAAAGCCTTAGAAATGGCTCTGTAACCCTTTCCAGACTGATAGATGTCAGTGACTTCTCGGGTGTTTCTTTTGATCGTGGCACGATGTGTCACTGTTTGAGATCTTTTAGCCTGCTTCACTTTGTCAGACAGGTTCTAGTTAAGTGATTTCTTGATCCAACAGGTCTGCCAGTAATCAGGCCTGAGTGTGTTTAGTGAAACTAGTGAACTCAGCTTTTCAACAAATGTGGTTAATTCACGATTTAGCAAAAGGGGCAATTACATTTTTGCACAGGACCAGGTATGTTTGGATAACTTTTCTGCCTTAATCATCCCTTAATCAAGAGCATTTTGTATTTACTCAGGTTATCTTTGTCTAATAGTTAAATTTGTTTGATGATCTGAAATATTTGAGTGTGACAAACATACAACAAAAATAGGAAATCAGGAAACACTTTTTTACACCACTGTATATCTGCCAATTTTTGGCCTATTCTGTATCTGTACAAATAGTCTTCAGAATGGAAACCCCTCAGTTTTAAGATGCGTCCAGTCTGGTTTTCAGCATGCTCACCTGTCTGTAGACGTATCTGTCCTAAAACAGAACGTTCCCTGTGCACAATTGACTTAATGCATGAGTGAGCACGGAGGTACGAGTGCTTCATTGACTCCTGTGATGTTGGCATCCAGACACAAGCTGATCTGTGTGTGTCTTCTGTACCCAGGCATGTCCACCGCCAGTAGCTGCCAACCCTATTGAGCTACTGCCATGTTGCCATGGCTACATGGGCGGGGCCAGTCTGTATAGCTCCAGGAAGTCAGAGGAGGAGCTTAACCTGAGGTAAGAGCTATTGTACCATTTTATTGCTCAGGTGAATTATTCATGAATAAGAGACGTTTTCTGTTGTACAGTTTTGTTCCTGCCCAGGTAAAATATTCATGGATGTAAGAAGAGTTAAAAACCCACTTCACCTGTGTAAAAAGTAGCAGCGGGTGACTCCTCTGGTTTCAAAAGTATGTCCACTTTTAGAGAAGCCGATGGGAAAAATAACACTTTGGACCTCTTGTGTGTGACCTCAGTAAACACTGTCCTGATGACTTTTTGGTCTGGTTGAATACAATGCATGTGCTCATTTTGTGAATTGTTGCACCTTTTGGAGTCAAAAAGAACGACAATTTAATAATTGTAACTGACGTCACTTCACATACATGTTTATTCTATGCTATCAACCAATGGTACAGTGGTTAACGTGGGGTATATGTGTAATTAATAAAAGAAGGTTTAAGTAAAATTTGAGCAGTAAAGGAAGAACGCAATGATTATTACTGATAGTCAGTGGATTATCAGTAATGGTTAAAGGGTGACTCAGTGATAACCATAGCTTACTAAAAGTATGACTGACAGTTAAAATTAAAAGCTAATTAATAAACAAATACAATTGTTATCTAACAGTTGAAACAGAGTCGTAAGCTAAAAAGTTTTATTTAATTAACTGTTGGCTAATGGTACTGATTAATAGTTGAAACAGGAGAATATGGATGTATAGTTGTTATCAAATTGTTACGTAAATATTATCAATAAATGTTGAAATATATTTTTAAAAATGAAAATGTAATCAAATTGTTGTCCAACGGTAGAAATAAAGTTGTTTGTTGAACATGAGAGCTAATCAAGCAAAAAGTGTTGCTAAGCGTAATACTTAAGTAGCTGTTAAACTGAATAATGTCAGGCTGAAATAGTAGGCTTAAAGTTATAGTAAGCTGAAAAACGTAAATAAAAGTAACCGATGATTAAAAGTGACCAAATCCAGTTTGTAATGAGCTCAGCTGAACTCACTGAACATGCTAAGATTTCTGATGCCATCAAACATGCCTTTGAGGGTGTTGATCAGATGAAAAGCACAGAGCCACACAGATAAAGATAAGAAAACACACAAGGAACCCGTCACAAACCTTGCTTCCATCATATTCTTTAGACAGTAGAAATGTAAGATAAGTAAGGCAGATAAGTAAGTAACAAATAACTCCAAAGCTAGAAATCACAAGTGTTTTTTTTTTAAAGAGCCTTTAAAATAAATTCTGTTCTGCAGTTTTTAAACCCAGCTGGATGAAAATTGTGTGTCAACCTGTCTGCATCCCCTCCACAGCTCGCCTCCCAAACGGATGTATGCCCTATACCACACCACCTACAATGGGAACTCAACACTCTCCAGGAGTCTCCATCACTACAACAGGTTTTTCTCATTTGTCCTCCTCATATGTAGTATTAAATCTTATATAGCAGTAGTCCATGGCTCACTGCTGATTTTGTCTGAAGATATCATGCTATAATGTAGTGTATGTATATATGTTTGTATGTTCCCTTTCTAGACGAGTGGACCAATCTTGAACAGCTTTGCATAAACATTGCCTGGGGGCACTGTGAGTGCAAACATATATGTGGTGTATACAAATGTTTTAGACAGATCCCACAGTCCTGTACATCTGCCGACCTTTCGACAGCGATCACCTTGTGCACGTTTGCTGACGTTTAGTGTGCGCACACTCTGTGTTCATTACACTACGTATTTTAGCAAATTTTTAATCTTCCCGGTGCAGCTGAGCAGCCGATCGATCAAGTTATCAAAATAAACCACTACAAGCACTGCAGGCCTGTGTATGAAACACAGAATATACGTGCACATACGTACTAAAATGAAAATCTGTGAAATGTTTTATGTAGATGATTTTCTTGATAGTGATTGTTTATTGGCTAACACCAAAGTAACAAAAGGTACATAGCTCTGGATTATGCAATTTATTCCTATTCTGATCTAAAATGACAAAAAAATTACTTAAAACAAAATAGTTGACCATTTATAATTAAAACATTTTCATAGTTCTGAGATAAAACAGTCATGGTCGTGTACCTCTTATATCTCTTATAATACTTTTATGTCCCTGTTAAGGACATGAAAACTGATGAAGTTTTGCTATCAACATTTTTTATAAGTTATTTAAATATTACTTAATTGTAGAATTCTTAATATAATTTTTTGTTGGGTTTCTTAAGTTCAAACCTACAGTTATTGATTGATTAATTAATTAATTAGTTGTTAACTTTTGGCTCATTTGGAACAGACAGCAGGGTTATTTTATAGTTTCTAAACTGAGCATGAAACTCTTATGCTGCACAGATAATCGATAGTTAGTGCTAATATTCATTCATGTCCATAGTTGGTATTTTATATACAAGGCACAAGTTAAAAAATATAAATGTCTGAATGCTGAATACTACAGATCAGATCTAGAATAAAATACACATGACAGAATAAAATCATTATGTAACTTAAAATAATATCTTTAATACAGTTATTTAAAATATCAAAAACTAACGTGGTCTTTGCCTAACATTTATTTTTTTATAATGAAGGATTTTACATGTTAATATATGGGTTATTTACAAACTTCACTAATAGTATAATTTAATGTTTTTTTTCTTAGATAAAATGATTTGAAGGACCGACTGATCTCCATCCAGATGAATTCATCTTCTTTTCCTAACTCCTCTCCTTCTCTTTTTCTAGCATGGAGGACAACTGCAGGTTACCACCAACATACTTCCCATACCCCCTCAACTCCAACAGCAACCATCACCACCACCACCTCCACCAGCACCATCACAGCCACCAGCACAACCAACAACATCAACACCAGCTGGGGCAGAAGCAGCTGGAGCCCCTCATCCTACGTGACTTACCTCCTTATCAGGCTGGCATAGGTGCAGGAGGTGGTGTAGGTGGAGGCGGAGGAGGAGGTGGGGGTGGCGGTGGTGGAGGGGGAGGAGGTGGCGGCGGGGCACCGGGAATGGCAGTGGGAGGTGGGGACGGAACAGTGGCCAGGAGCTGGGGAGGAGGGGAGGCAGTGAGGATCCTGGCAAGACGAGTGACACCTGACGGGAAGGTGCAGTACCTGGTGGAGTGGGAGAATGTGAGTTTGTACTGAGACAAAGAGCGTAAACTCGACACACCATGACTGTTTTGCAGTTGTCACAGAACTGCTGTGTATGTAATACGTGGCAGTGTTTAAAGTACAAACAAAACAAAAAGGAAAAAAAAATCTCTACACGTTGCAAATCCAGGTTGCTCTCATAGTATCACCTCTAATTCTACATCATTATAACCTCACTACTTGTTACTAAATGTCCCTCTTTGCTAGTGTTTCTCTGATATTTGTACTGTTAACTTTGGAATATGCCTTTGCATTTATCATCTTTTACAATGATGAGGGAAAATGTGTAAACCTCCTGATGATTTTGTCTGTGTTTGGACCACATTAATATTTGTAGTTAAAAGGCCGCGCTTAAAAAGAAATATCGGAAATTTCAACATTTATGCAACAGTCAAAAAAATAACAATTAAACTTCCTTTACTTTGTTCTGGTTTAGTTTTGTGTTTCAACCTAGTTATCACAAATAAAAGAGTGGAGTCACTTAAGACAAAAAGCTGTAAGCAGAGAGAAACAGCTGACCTAGATCCATCCTAAGCTCATTAATTTAAACGTTATCGCTGGCATGCTTATTTTGAGGTTTTATGGCTCAGTTTTAGGAACAGTTTGTGTCGGGTGTAGCTTCGTATGTAATGCACAAGTGCAAAAGTGACACCTGTCTCTTCTCAACTACACTTAAGTAAGATGGTAAATACTACTTTTCTGTGGGATGCCCACAGTAAGAAAACAACGAAGTGTATTTCCTAAAATTTGGAACTATTTCTTGGCAAAAAACCTACAATACTCCACTTAGCCAGCTTGATATGGATTACGTAGAATAATGATTTTAAATTAAAATAATGTACAATAGCTTGACTCGATGCACAAAGTGACAGGAAGCGTGTAAGAGAACAGGTAGAAAAAGTACTACTGTGATAATAAACAAGAATGTGATGATTTACCAGAAACAAGAATCAGATTTTGTCAAAAAGTGAAAATTGTTTTCCAATCTGTTAAAAGTTTAACCATCTTATTTCAGGCAGGTCATGGGGACAAGCTCGGCCAGTATTTTACAAATCTATTTTATTTGGCATGTCTCATAAAATATAGAAAAGGTGTGCTATTTAAACTGGTTCAAGTTACCAATAGCTGCAGTGCATCTGCAAGCTACTTTGGAACCCTCTTCCAGACCTTAGTCAGTGTCATATCCGTTAACATTATTGTGTATGCTTTGTCTTGCTGCTGCTCCATGCTGCCCAATATAAATGACAGTAGACTAAAATAAGAATACTCTGAACTATATTTTAATATTTTAGTTAGTATGATGTGATGATGATTCATTCATTTGAAAATATTGTGATTGTGACATATTTTTATTTTCTGTAACCTAAATGAAAATTGCTTCTTTTTTCAAATTTTGGTTATCTGAGGACAACAATCACTAAACTGGTAGAGCAGGCACTTAAAATAAAGTTTTCACTTCATTTAATTAGAAAACTCTAAAAAAGTTGTGACACTGTGTAAAATGTACCTGAAAACAAAATGTAATGATTTTCAAATCTCATAAACCCACAGTCACATGTTTAAACTGAGACGTTTTACTTTTTCATGAAAAAAAAAGGCTCATTTTGAATTTGGTGTCAGCAACACGGCTTAAAAAAAGTTGGCACTGGGGCAAAAAAAAGCTTTGAAAAGTAAGTGTTACTAAAAAGAAACAGCTTGAGGAACATTTTGCAGCTAATTAGGTTATAAGTGGCAGCAGCTCAGTAACATGTTTGGGTATAAAAAGAGCATCTTGGAGAGGAAGAGTTTCTCAGAAGAAACGAGCCAAGTTTCACTACTCGGCATAAAATTGCAGAAAAGTTGAATATTTCGGCATTTACAGTACACAATATCATCACAAGAGTCCAGAAATCTGGAGAAATCTCACTGAAAATCAATATTGGTTGACTGTGATCTTCAGGCCCTCAGGTGACCCTGCATTAAAACAGGCGAGAGTCTGTCAAGTCACAGCATGGGACTGAGGAAGACTTCCAGTCGAAAACATTTGATATGTTTGCAACTGGTATGAAAAAGAAGAGTCAGGGCTATTGGTGAGCTAGATTCTATATCAGACAAAAATGGGATATTATTCCTCTCCTGGAAGTCCAGCAGCTGGTTCCTCAGTTCTTGTTCTTGACTGTTGTTAGAAGAAGCGGGGATGCCTCACAGTCAACATCGTCCCAACTCTTTTGGCACGTTTTGCTGCCATTAAATTCAAAATGAGCTTATATTTTTCTTAAACTAGTACATTTTCCCAGTTTAAACCAGTGTGTGTATTATGCTTTCTATGTTCTGTTGTGAATAAAACATGGGTTTATGAGACTTGCAAATCACTGGATTCTGTTTTTATTTACATTTCACAAAGCTTGCCAGTTGTTTTGGAATTGAGCTCGTGCTCCTTTTTACAGCTCACAAACATTTATCACGTTTTCAACAGCATTTGTTATTGATATCCAAGAAATGAGACTTCAGGCTTCCATCAGCTTTCACTTTTCTAATTGCTCATTCATCAAATTGTGGTTAATGTTCACGTGGAGTTCAGCGAGAAAATTAGCCCAGAATGTTATCAGAGACGAATGGCCCTCTCATCAGTGAGAGGCATTATGATAGCCGGGCGGTGGCTGCTGGCTGTGCATGAAAACGCAGTAACCTTTTAATGGACACAGTAGTACAGACGGGCTTATATTTGGGGTTACGTAGGGGGGAGCTTAATGCCTCACTGACTTTGGCTCCGTAAACAACAAATTCTCTGGAGGTTTTCATGTTTTTTTTTTTCATCACAGTATGTTAATAAGAGATTGTATACATGTTATTATGGGGATACTTATTTGTTATGTTAGATTTTGTCACACATAATTTACATTTAGACTACTGTTATGTCTTAGAAATAGGAGCCACAAGAGGGCTTTTGTTTTATAGATAGAATTATATATTCACAATATATTGCTATGATGGAACAAGTTTATTTTATTTATTTTGATGTGGTTGCATAGTGCCTATATAGGGTGTGTACCTGCCGAATGGTCTGCTCGACTGGGTCGGCCAATCAGACGGCGAAAAGACACGAGTGAGTCCATACTGATACGAAGCAAGTGGAGGCTCGTAGTTGACAGTACAGTACCTCAAAGGTTTGGGGTTCCCTTAATGCATTAATTCTGAGAAGATTTTGATATCATATAAAATGCAACCGATTGGTAATGTTATCTGTGACAATTAAGGGAATAATCTATTATTAATAATTTAGGTTTTATAATAGAAAATCTGTATAAAAGTACAGTGGTGAGTTTTCAGTGTCACTCCCATCTTCCAACAACATCTACACAAACTCATAAATCACTTGTGATGAGTGATTTTGTTTATCCTTAATTGTCACTTACAACATATGTTCAATCTTATGCTGTATTAGGAAAAAAACCCCAACTTCGACTGCTCACAGTGACCCCCCAACCTCTGTATGTGTGCACAGAAGGACCAGTTACGCTGCTGAAGAGAGTTTTTTAATCAAACAGGACTGTGATGTTACTGTACATTCCAAACAGCAAAACAGTATATAAACACATTTTAGCAAAGCATTTAAAGTCATCACGGTGGAATTATTTGAAAGAAGTTTCTTTTCTTTTGTCTGTTTATGGTGGGAGTTAAATGTCATAAAGATCAGCTGAAGGTGCAGCCACTCCAATGCTGTTCACAACAGCACAGGTAAATAAGACACTCCATACTAAAACCATAGTTTTCTTCCAGGGACTAACAGTCTATGGTTTCAACAAGGCATTAAGTATGACTGCATCAGCAGAGGCCTGACTGCTCACGTCCCATCTATTTAAATATGTTTATGGAGGTGAAGTGGACCTGCTGAAAGTTGGATTTTATCTTTGTGCAAACAGGTGACATAAATCTAGAAAACTGTTGTGCGAGTTTCAGAGTTTATATTTTATACAGAGGTTTATTTCAGCAATCTGTTTGATAAAACTTACACAACATGCACATTTGTCAGTTCTATCTTTTAAGGAAAGACTACGTTACAGGTTTAGTTAAAAAATAAAAAAAGACTAATACAACATTTATGCAGTTATAATTGATGCAAAATGCTCAGATTTTATTTAAATAGCAACCTCTTTGTTATATTAGCTCCTGTCCAGTAAGACAATATTGCATTGCAATTCTCATCCTCCTCAGTGACTATTTGACTGTAGTTTAATAGGGAGGAGTGTGTTGAACCTTTCTAGGCGATGGTGATGAATGTATTTGTGTGTTTTCTATGGTATGTCTATACCCGTCAAGTGCTTGTTATAGGTTGTACTCATGGTGGAACTCAACCAGATTAGTTTAAAAACAGGAGGAAATAAAAACATCTACATCGAAGAAAAAAAAACATTTATTTTGGGAGACGTGGTCTTCTTTTTCTGATTAGTAGTCAAGTCCAAGTTCAGTTTTGATGTATTTTTGGAGAAATTACATTTGTACATGTATACTCTGCGTTGATACACCTGATATGTAACATGAATAATAAAAAAACGTTTCACCTCATCTGTTGCACTGTTCTATCCAAGTATATTAAAAATAAGTTGTCCGCACTAATAAGTGGTCAAAGAAGGATACAAATCCTGATTTTCAAATTTCCAATTCAAAGATCCACTGTAGCTTTTTCAGGTTTTTAAACCCTTTAAACATCTTTTGTGAGAGGGAAATAATCAAAATTCATCTTTTTATTCATCTGACAGGTTGTCACTGAGATTACAGACGGTGCTAATGTATCAGGTTCTATATGTTATATATGTGCTTTTGTCAAACAGGCGCAAAGACATGCAAGCATCACCTTGTATAACTGACTGTACCGTGAGAGATGACCTCTGACAGACCCTTTAAAATGCATTTGGGTCATTTGATTTAGATATTCACTCAGGTTTCCACCAATTCAAACCAGTGAACTCGATTTCATGCAAAATGTTGTGCTCATTGTCGTCAGCAGTTAATTAGAGGTGATTCCAGTATCCCTGCACTAATAGCAAAGAGCAGGAATCATATTAAAACATGACAGAATTACATTCTGAAGTGAGGAGCCAAAGTAGAACTAAAAAACAGAGCTTCACATATATGTATCTCTGAAAATGTTTTAAAATAACTAGCACCAAAGTCACAGTCAATTAGAGAATGATTTTTACCATGTTGGTCTGTTTTAAAGTTTCTTTTCCCTACAAGGTGTTGTTGTGCTGTATGCACATTACATAGAGTGATAGGGAATACAAATTTTAGTACCACAAGTCAACCCCAAGGTGCACTGCTCAGAGAAATCACAAAAGACCTAAGAGCTACATTACAGACTCTACTGGCCTCAGTTATCGTGTTAAATATTAAAGTTCATGACAGTACAGTGCGGCTTGTTTGTTAGGATTGCCAGGAGAAAGCCTCATCTCTCTGAAAAGATCATGACAGCACAGCTTAGGTTTGCAAAGCCTCCTGTGAACAAGCCAAAAGACTGCTGGAGCAAGCAGGCTAAGGTGAAGGTTTTGGGCCATAATGCACGTCAACGTGACTGAAATGATGTGGTGAGACCTTTAGAGAGTTAAGCATGCACAAATCCCCACAGATCTCAATGAGCTGAAGAAACATTATAAAGACGAGTGGGTCAAAATGTCTCCACAATGTGGGAGACTGACAGAGTAATGCAGAAAATGACTACTTCAGGTTATTGCTGTTAAAAGCGGTTCTGTTGAATCATGAGGTGTACTTGGTTTTTTAACAGGTATTTTTTATCACTCATTTTATATTGTACCAAAACATATCTCCGACTGTGTGTGATGTCCGATCTGTTCTTTACCAACTTAAGAGGACTTTTCAATTTCAAAAGGACTTTCTGGTGTAATGAAGAAAAAAAAGGAAAAATAACTCTTTGCCCGGGAATTAAAATACATTTTTTCATTCATTAAATTTCCCCCCACTTATGTCAGATTCTACCTCTAAGAAAAGCATTTTCCACTGAAGGTTTTCCAAAACATGACAGGATGGTAATATTTTCATAGTCTGACAGTTTACTAATTATTTGGAGTACACAGCTATGGGCAGAAAATCATCACTTCTCCAAAGTGCTCCAGCTTTTAACTTTCAAAGTTAAGAAGAGGTGGATTGAGGCTGTTATTGAGCTGCTTTGTTTCACTGATCACGACCACTGTATTTAGAAATCATGCAATGTCGTGAGAATCCCCCAGAATTAGTCTGATGGGGATGATAAATTGTATTACAGCCAAATGTGTCCTGCAGGAGGGATTAACTACTCCTTTTTTTGGCAGACAATTTACTGTTGCTGCCAACCGGAATGACAGATGTTTATTTTGTGTTCTTGCCAGGTACAATGAGACTTAAGATGAATGGAGGAAACAAATAATGACTGTGAAGAATAATGCCACATATCACTCTAAGTCCTGCGTCATATTTTATTTCTGAGAAGCGGATGCATTGATGGTTGAAAATCTTACTGTTTTATTTCTTTATTTACTGTTACCTTTTATAGCAGCTGGGTTGCACTGACATAAAGCCTCTTGCATTTTAATAAAAAAATACTTGTATGTCAGCAGCTCTTTGTTACTCAAAATAGTCAGTGAGTCTGAGGAAAGTAACTTCTTTGTTCCTGTGATTGCTGTCTGAAGGTGTGCCACTTGACATTTTTGGCAGAAGAAATTGTCTACATGCTAAAATTAACAATGAATGATTGAGCTACTTTAGTTTGCAGAGGCTGATCTCATGGCTGCTGTACCACTGTACCGTGGCTCATTGAGACACTCGAAGTAAACAGAGCCTTTGTTAATGTCATTAGTAGCACCTGTGCCTTTCCCACTGGGATAAACAGCTGCTGTGGAAAAAAAGCTGATTACTGCGCAGGTGCGTAACACAAAGACTTTAATTGAGACTATTCCATCTAAAAAGGGACCAGAATCTTTCTTCACCTTACGTCATGTGTGATACGTTTCTGTGATAATCTGTTATCGCAGGTCACAGGAGGCGTGCTTCTTCTCTTTCACACGAGTTTCCTTTGTTAGCATTGGCACTTATTAGTGTTTGGAGGGTGCAGCTCGTGTAATGTGCTCCTGAAATCCCTATATTTTCATTTATTCTAATTTATGGCCATAGCGGCAGCTGCTCGTTTTGACCACAAGATGGAGGCAACGTCTCATCATGTAACCCAGAGGTAGGCGCTGATCTCTGATGCTTTCAAGTATCCCTCTGAAGCTGTGAAGCCCACAATGATTGAAGCACCTTCAAGCATGCAAACAGGACATGTAAGTGTGCAAAATCTAATGAAAGCATGCGCTGAAAACCGTACAGCCGCAGAATGTCTGCTTGGACACTGATGTGAAAAGGCCATGTTGGTTTTACTGGTTTACAACTGGTTTAATAACTATTATAGAATTTCTTTGATCCTTTAAGCAAGAATTTTTACATTTATTTACCACTATTTAGACCGGATTTTTTTTTTTTTTTGATACTGTTATTTTCTGCTCTTGTAACGATAATAATCATAATAATTATCAATTTGATTAAATCACTTTCAGAATCACATATTCATCCATTTTGTCAACTCCTTATTCAAATTAGGGGGTGGAGTCTAAAATGCACACAATCATAAAAATCATAAAGAAATCTGGTCCCTGTTTTCCACTTGCAAACGATCACTTTTTATTTTTATATAATTTCAACAATAGCCTATACTGAGGCATAGAAATAAAATAAAATCAAACATTTAAAATAAAGTTGATAACCAGAAGTCTATGGAAATCTTCATTTTATCTAAGTACCCTGTATAATATTTTAGGAACTGATTAAAGACGTCTTTATATCAGTATGCTTTTGTGTATGTTTAGCCTATTTGCTGTTGATTAAGTTAAAATAACAAAAAGGGATAAAAACGATAATTTTTACAATTGTTTTAGAACAACATCCTAAAAAACGCAACTGATAACTCAAACTTCCATCTATTATTTAAAATTCACAATTACGTTCAGTAGTTCAATATTCCTATTTTCCCACGTTACAAAAATGCAGCATACGCCACCACAAGGCGCCATTTTGGCTCCACAGTTTCCTACCTTGATGCAGTTCCTCTGTTTGGTCAAGTGTAGAAATCCAGCGTTGCCGGATTTATTACTTTCTTTC
>VOQK01032549.1:5143-30958 GCA_015052645.1 Benitochromis conjunctus
AATCCTGTCCATGTGACTGCAGCATTTGTGGCTTAGTCGAGTCTGTTTGTCATTTTGAGCAGGTTCCCAGCTTACGTTCACACTTCTTCAGCACGTTACTTTTGAAACACGAACACGTGAGACGTATTTTGTGTTAGTGTCTCATTGCTCGGTTACCACATCTGTCAAGGCCGGTCCATTAGATCCAAAGGGGTGGGAATGTGGAGCTGTAAAGCGTGGAGCCTGATGCCAGTAGAGAAACTTGAAGTACTGGACCTTCCCGCAGATCAGGAAGCATCAAGGTTCTTGTAACCTTGCACAGTTTGAGCTGTCAGAGTGAATGTCCCAGCGTCTTCCTCTTTTTGACATAATGACTTCCTCTTGATGCACAGCAACCAGTTTAATAACATTTCCCAAAGACACAAAAGTATCATATTTCACAGGCAAATCGGGTTCATTTTGGACTTTTTGTTTTCTTGTGCTCTTAAGATGCTGGCCACACTCTGCATGCACGCCAAGGGATCTTTTTTCCTGATCCAATGGCCGGTCATCTTTGATTAGTGTTGCTGTTTTAAAAGGCTCGGTGCATAATGACTCCCAGTGTGCCATCAGTCATGCTGGGATACTTGGAAGCTGCCATAAAGAGAAACTCGAGCTGCAGCACACTTGGCTAAACTTACTGCTGATGCCTCGAATTTAGTGAAGTACAAGAAGTGGATGAATTTGAACTCATTTTACTGGTTCTGTTCATAGACAGAGTTTCTGGGTGCAGCAGAGGGGATGCAGTCCTGCTGGCTCCATCAAGCGATGACCTCCAGCTCGGCTTGGGAAGCAAGAGCAGATGCCAAAACTTGCAGTTCTTCTGACGTCCACTTGAGGCTCCAGCAGTGAGTCAGTCCCCATAGACTCTTATGTTATAATAAACATGATTACAGCCAGAAACAAAGAACAGATTTGGGATTTTGGGGTAATTTTCCTGTTCAATAACTCTATGGTGGATGAATTTGACTGCTGCTAGTCTGAAGACGACGGGCTCGGTGAACGATCCGATCACAAACCTGGAGGAGGAAGCAGGTGAGATGAAGGTCTGAGTATCTCTGCTTAGACTGTAGCCCCTGTGACACACACATGGACTGATGGCTTTTAAAATTTCTCCTCTTGAAGTTTGGACCCATTTTTCAACATTTCGACAGCTTGAACAGCTGCCCCTTATGGCTCTTCCTCTCACACCGGAGAGGTTTCGCTTTAATTATCTACATGGACGTCTCATTTCTGAGTAAAAAGCTCCTTGGGTCACTGCTGTAAATCTTGTCATTCCTTAAAATGTAACTTAAATGACCGTCAGCTAATTTGAAGTTCGACCGAAGCAGGGATTCATAGCATTTAATTGTGTCTTAATGTGCAATTATCCAAGTTCCAATTAAGCAGATTAGCGCAGTAAATCACAAACAGCCTCTCGATGCACCACAGACACAGATTATAACAGGCTGATCGCACCGAGACTGAGTGAAACTACTGGAGTTTAGACCGAGGATTGAAGCCTCCCTCCTCTGAGACCCGTAAACGATGACAAAGCATGACCCGTCTTTGTTGCAGATCAGCAGTTTGCCCTCATCTGGGTTTGTTCTACAATGAAATCCTCTTACTCCCCGTGCAGCTCTGTGCTCTTGGTGGACAGGTTGATACGAGGGCTGCT
Organism: Benitochromis conjunctus; assembly: GCA_015052645.1. NCBI lineage: Eukaryota > Metazoa > Chordata > Actinopteri > Cichliformes > Cichlidae > Benitochromis > Benitochromis conjunctus. The sequence continues at coordinate 6,819 of VOQK01032549.1, forward strand.
GTAGTTCACCCAGGTTTCAGCTGCATGTGAAATATTAGCCCACCATGTACGGCGCTCGGGAGACTGATTCATCTTTTGGATTTGTAAAAGAAAATCCAGCCGGTTTTTACCCCTCAGAGTTCTGCAGACAGACTTATTTGTCTTTGAAAAGCGTCTGAAAGCTGCTTCGCCTGACACACGCCAAAGCGGAGAGCTCCTCCATTTACAGTTTTACAGTCTGTTCACAAAAACTGGAGCTCACATGTTTAATCATCCCAGGTTTGTTCCCATCTTATGACATTTGACTTACAGCAGGACTTTGTAGGAGCTCGGACAACTTTCAGACTACTTAAAGTTTTATGTATGATTGTACTAAACTCCAGATTAGTGGTGTCAAACACATGGCCCGGGAGCCCCAAGCTTTCCACAAACTATGCCTGTGACCTCCAACTTCCAATCCAGTGTTTGTTGATCATTTATTGGGTCAAAGACTGAAATGGAGATAAAACTGTTGGCAAAGTGATTCCTATAACTCACGAAATGAAATCAGAGTAGAGACTTTGGAGGTCAGAGCACTAAATCTGTGACACTTTATTGCCTCATTTCTGTTTAATAATGAGCTATAAATAAGAGACTGTTGTGATTAGGAGCCATCAGAAGGATTTAAGGTGGCTGGAAGAGTGAAAAACATTAATTATTTATGTCTGTTAGTTGATGTTTGACTCCTGTGATGAATGAGACTGAACACAGGTCGGAAAATATCCACATACTACTAGTACTACTACTACTGTGCGTACTACTAACAATAAGAAGAATGAGAAGAAGTTGGTGAAGCAGACCTTTATTTCAGAGGTGGAAGAGTAGGCCATGGAGGAGGGAGAGTTGAAGAATACGAAGATGAAAAAGGAGAAGAATGAAAAAGATGGGATGAAGATGAGAAGTTTGCAAAGAAGAAAAGGGAGGAGGAGGAGGAGATTGAAAAGTGGAAGGAGACAGGAGCTAAGAAGGAGATATTAGATGAGTAGAATGAAAAACAATAGAAAAGGGAGGAGGAGGAGATGTGGCTGGTGAAGGAGGACTTTGATCCAGAAGAGGAAAAGAAGAATTAGGTGGACGAGAAGAAGGCCGAGGAGAAGGAAACTAAGAAAACAGAGAATCAGAAGGAGGATAAGGATGAGGAGATGAACTAAAAGATAAAAAAGAAGGATGGAGAAGAGAACAGAGAGTTGAGACAAGAAGAGGAAGGAGAATGAAGATGAGAAGAGGAGGCAAAACGGGAGAAGTGGAGGAGGAGGCGAATATTTGGAAAAGGAGTAGAAGAAGAATGAGAATCAGGAGGAGAAAGTAGATGTAGAAGAAGAAAAGGAGGTGATGGACAGTGAGAAGGTACATGGTTAAAGTTTCTTTACCACGTGGTGCGCAGTGTCTCCGTGCACGCGCCTATGTGCGTGCGCCAAGAGGATAAAAGCGCGTTGGAGGCGCGCGGGAGACGTCAGGCTCACCATGCCAGGCTGCCCGCCGCTACTCCGTGTCCGCACCTCCGAGCCGGCGCGCCTCCGTCTGTCGGGCTCCCGCGCGGAGTCTCACTGATCCGCGGACGATGCGGTTGCTCGCGCTTTCCTCTCTGCTCCTGCTGCTCCTCGGCTCAGGTATGGAGACTTCGCTGGTGGGAGACAAAGCGGGAGGCTCTCGGCTCCTTTTTCTAATGAGACTGATGTGGATCTACTCACATTAAATCTTTATTACTGTAGGACGCTCAGTCTGCACGCGCGGACTGTGCGCTCCGGCGCGCATGAAACGATCCAGGTAAGTTTGGGCAGAGAGGAGCAGAGCCAGGGGCGTCTCCAGGGTTTGGAAAGGAAGAGAAAAAGACGCAAAAACAGAAAATTTCATCAGAAATAAACGCAGAGGAGGATTTTCAGCTGCACGTGCAGCTCTCATACGGATTTATAAGGTGAAAAATGTCTGCACGAGACTTTTAGTCTTAACTTATTTAAAAGTATTTATTAAAGTAAAAATCACAGTCCTGTTTAATAGAACAAAAGTTTCTGCTTTAAATATGCTCAAAGGAATCCGTATGTACAGTCATATACGTAACATTACTATTGGCTCATTAGTGTGTATATCACTTTAATATTGTAGCTGGACAGGATTTAGCTTTAACTATAAAACTCAGCATGATGTTTATTTATTTTTGTTTATTTATTTAGTTATTTAAAACATGCAAATTACTAAATAACTAAAGAGTTAGGACGGAGTACCATGTGTAGGACAGTTATAATCAGGTGGCCCAATAAACAAGTTGTTAAAGGTACTTTTAGTAAAAACCTAAAACACAAACGTAATGAAAACATGGTGGCCACAAGGTGGCAGCATTTTAAAGATAAGTTACAATTTAGAAAAATGAAAAAACAGAAAATGTTCTTTTTTTTTTATGTAAGTCTCCATAAATGGTAAATTGTAAAATTCGGTGCAAGGTTAAAAAACACCAAAATTTATATATTTTTTTAAAGAGTACACATTGTACTGTTGTTCTCTCAATACCTGTGCCTTACATTCAATAGAACTTAAACAGAATCAGATTAGTTAAAAGTTTTTATTTAAATGCATTCTGATTTTATTGTAACTTATTTTGATTTCAGATTAATTTTTACCTTTTTAAGATTTTCTTTTCATATTGCATTTTATTTTATTGAGTTCTACATTTTATTGTGCCAAAATAGCTTAAATATGTTTGCTGTGTTTAACTTAATGTTCACCTTCTCTAGTAAGTCTTAACAAATTTGCTTAAATAAAGCGTAGTTAAATAAAATGTATTGGGAAAACAAATTTGTTTATTAACTTTAAAAAAATACACAAAAGAACAGATCACAAACAGAAAATAATATAACAAAAGAGATCAAAAAGAAAACACAATTGGATTTTTAAAAAATGATTAGAATGTAGTTGTTCATCCCAACCATCATTAAATTCTTCTTAAAAATATTAATGTATTGCTAATTTAAAGAGACGATTTCTACATAATTCAACATTTATATTTTATGCTACCAAAATAAGGTTACACATAAAAAATAACCTGAATTCTGTACAGAAGTTTAGCTAAAAGAAACACTGCAGTTTTGAGTCTGACTCACTGCACCACCTTGTGGCTGATAGTGGTATTACAGGAGAGTACAGCCTGGTCTTTTTTCAAATTCATTCAAACATCTCTGGAGCACATCATGGACAGCACATTACAGCTGCTGTTTCTTCACATACTTCTGCTAGTTTCAGTTAATTTTCAAACAAAGCACCTTTAAACAGACTTTATTATGTAAACGTGCCACAGTACGCCAGCACCAATCTTACTGTGCTGCACCTCCCGTGCAGTCCCCACCAAAGAGCCAGAACAAAGTAATCCGTTTTTTCTTTTGGAGTTTCATATCTGAGTGGTTCGAAAATAAGAGGAAATGTTTGAATAGCATACCAAGAAACCCTGAAAATAAGAGCTGTATTAGGATGTGTCTGTTAGACAGTCAGAGGTAGCATATTAACTACTTTACAGTATTTATGATGCATCACATTTTTTCCAACACACCATACTGAATGTTGGTCCATTTTTCACTTTCACTTCTACTTTATCAGCATCCCAGAGTGCAAACATCAGCTTCTGTTTCAAACTGACCTGAATTTCATGTGGAGGTGATGAGAGCTGGATCTACAGTGCACGCTTTCCACGCCTGAAGGCAGCGAGGAGTGAGACCAGGAGCAGGCTCATCATTTTTTCCTGTATTCATGGGTTTGTGCACCGTGAAGCTATCCCCCTGGGTCAGACTGTCATCGCACAGTTTTATGGTCAAACCCCGAGGTGTCACACGGAGAAGGAAACCATGTGAACCGTGGAGCCACGTTGAAAACACAGGATTTGAAAAACACAATGTTTGCTCGCTACCTGGACTCTTGCACTTTCAGAAAATGAAAAGTAAGCTTGAAGATCACCGTTCTGACAGACTGAAGAAGATCCAGCACCCAGTAAATTTCGAGTAGAAGTACAAGAGGACAGAAAAACACTTGCTGAAAATTGTCCAGAGGTGCTCGAGAGGCTGATTCAGAACAGGATAATGTAAATCTGCTCGTACATCACTGTGTTTTTTTTATCTAAAATGAGGAAGAGAGGCAGCTTTTCCTTAGGTTTAGTCAGCAACAGCAGCAGCCTTTCTAAAATAAAAAGTGCTAAATAACTCACCTGGTTTTTAGACTTTTTTGTGAAGAAAAGGATCCTTCATGGTTAATACCCCACCTCCATGTCCACAGCACCAAAGGAGACGCTGTGTGGCTGCTGCCTGATTCAAAAAATCCTGTAACTCATAATTCACAATCTGGGATTAAAACTCCTGAAGAAGAAAAGACTGAGTCCTTCATGCTTTTATTGTGTAGGGACAAATGCATGTGGGACTTCTATATGGAAGCACACATTACATACATATGTATTTATAGCTGTAAACGTTCACGTGCATAGATATTTGCACAACAGCCGAATAAAATAAAAGTGCCCGTTTCTCTTTAACTTTTCAGAATATTTCTAGTTTTAAATCATTCTCATTAAAGAGGCTGGTTATCTAAAACTGTGCTGCTGCAACGCGAAGCTCCACTCGGGGAGTGGATTCCATATCACAGCGGTGCTCCTCTGAACACCCACTCCAGCCTGTGATCACGGTTATTAGGACGCCATCTTCGGGCAGGAAGGATCAAAGTGTGGTTATCCGAGAAGATCCAAACGTAGGAGACACACTTTTATTCCAAACAGTCCAGATGTGGAAGAGGCAATACAGCTGTTATTGCTTTGGGTGTTTTCTAGTTTTTATTTTGTTTAATGTTTTTGTTTTCAATTCAGTTTCAGTGCATTTGCTCGTTTCAGTTTAGTTATTGTTTGAAAAACTTTAGTTATAGTCTTTATAATTTATATTGTAAGGACGCATGTGCTGAAGGCGCAATAGAAGGAAATAGAATAGAATACCTTTGTCTCATTAATGAAAAAATTCACAATTCAGTGAATTTATGATAAAAAAAATAATGGTTATCAGCTCGCATTTATAAAACTATTCAAGTATAGAAATACATCCCACTATGTTATTATTCAGTACACTGACTGTTTTTGGCACAAATTACCCTTTATACACCTTTTTGATAGTTAGAGGTGTCCTATAATATCATCCTGAGAGCATTAATTCAAAATCAGTTTAAAGGAGGCTGTTCATGGTCAGCAACAAAAGACCGGGCTTTCCTTAAGACAGCGTGGTGATACAGCTCATCCAATGAGGTTTGTTGTTGACAATAGGAACAGGTATTACATTAGAAACACAGCTTATTCACAGCTTGTAGACTCAAAGTCTCAAACACATCCTTTAAAGTCTGATCAGGTAAACTCTAAAAAAAAAGTTTTTACTATATGAAACCAAGTTTCCCACTACTTGTAAGAAAATTATTTTTTTGTCAAATTTCATGCATTTTTTTGGTCTACTTTTTATTTTATTTAAAAAATCTATTTTTTAATTTTTAGTTTAATTCTAGCTAATAATAATAACAACCTTCATCCTTAAAGAACAAGATGATCTGACAGGGATCAAAGGAAACTGTGGAGAACACACATGTTCTCATCCCAAAACGTAACATACGTGTGACAAATCGTCGGTATGTTACGCTTTCAGCCACCCAACACATCTCTATGTTACGCATCCCAAAACATGAGAATCGTTTGGAATTAATCTACACATGTACATTTATTTTAATTTCTCATCATGAATCGCTTTGGAAAACACTATCTAACACGATTAAGGTTGTGGTTAAGGTTAGGCATAAGGTTATGGTTAGGGTTAGGATTAAGGTTAGGGTTAGGGCTCGAATACATGCCTGGAACGTGTGTTTCCGCCGGGAGCGTCATTCTAGTGGATTCCAGGGACGCGGACGGTTACCTCTCGCGTTCCTGTGAGACGCCTCGGGACGTGAAAAATCGTCGGTATGTTACACGTTGGGAGTGAAAACAGTCTCCACACACACACAGGTGAATGATTAAATGACAGACAACAGGTGAAGCAGATTATATAGGTGAGATCACCCCTAACTGCTTACAATAGATGGCCGGCCCTCCCTGAGTCTGCTTCTGCCGGAGATTTGTCCTGTTAAAAGGGAGTTTTTCCTTCCCACTGTCGCCAAGTGCTTGCTCAAAGGGGTTGTCTGATTGTTGGGGTTTTCTCTGTATTATTGTAGCATCTTTACCTTACAATGTAAAGCGCCTTGAGGCATCTTTTGTTGTGATTTGGCGCTGTATAAATAAAAATGAATTGAAATTAAAAATCATCAAAGAGAGGAGATGAAACTGACAGAAAAAGACAAAAACAGGAAATAATCCAAAGCCATGACTCTTCTACTTATAGAGGTTTTTTTTTTTTAATAACCTGGAGTTAAAACACAAGATGAGAAGAGCCTGAGGAACTGGTTATAAATACCTTAAATTTCAAAATAAGAGCAGGGAGATGATCCATGAGTGAGTCAGTCACAGAGAGATGAGGATCTGTATGTAGCCTTTAGACTTTTCCCATCTGTTAATAATCCTGAGGTGTGATGTTTTAGTGATCGATAAGACTTGAAAGGTGCTGTGTGACTGATCTCCGTCTCCAGCGTGTGACTCACTCTGTTAAGAATATCTTCTCAGTTATGAAAAATAGATTCAGATTCAGGTCAGCGTGCTCGTGACCTGCACTGGATTTCTGCCGGAAATCTGTTTATCCTTCGTTCCCAGTAAATAAGCTCTCTCAAGGACGCTCGGCGTAAACAAGTCAGCTTCACTGTGGAAACGGACAAATATGAGCTATCAAAGGGAGACGTGATGAAATGTGCTGCTAAGATAAACGCACCAGCAGCAAGGCAGATAAATAATTGAGCATTATCTGTCGCACAGATTTGAAACGGTGCGAGTCAAAGGCAGAATATTTAACAAAGTAAAACTCGACTTCACTTTGAGGTGAAACTTTCACGATAAAGCTGGAGGAAAAAAACAGTGTCGAGGACATTGTTGGGGTGAGTTATCGTGAATGACAGGGTTTCTGTGTGTGTGTGTGTTTCAGGGCTGGCTCTGCAGATCCAGTGTTACCAGTGTGAGATGACGCATGACTGCTCCACGCCAGAGTTCATCGTCAACTGTACCGTGAACGTGCAGGACATGTGCCAGAAGGAGGTCCTGGTGAAGGAGGACGGTAGGTCATGACCTTGGTGTAGCGGATTGGATCTGCGTGGTTGTGAGGAGCTTTATAGTAAAACTTTAACAGAATCCCAAACTCAAATATATAAACTAAGAATTCAGAGCTCACAACTGTTCCCTGTGTCTCCAGGCAGGATTAGCTTGTTTGTGTTGGTGGGTGCTCAGGCAGTTATATTTCCTCAGCCGGAGGAAATCTTGTAAACAAAAGGCCGTTTTGAAGTGACGCCAAAGAAACAGTTTGTATTTCTGGCATGTTTTAAGGCTCCCCTCTTTATGCAAAGACAGGAGAAAGACAGCTCTCCAGGCGCCACCGCCGTCAGCTGAAATCAAACTGATCTGAGGTCAGCGAGGACGGGCCCTTGCCACACCATGACTATCATTAGAGGATGAAATACTTAGCTGCGGGGCAGCTTTCATGGATATAAACTGTGCCATTTTCATGTGAGAGGGAGATGTTTTGCATACAGAGACAGCTGTGTCCTTTGTGTGAGCTCAGACTTTTCCACACCTCATATCCTGCGAATAATAATCCAACAGAGCCTGACAGATAAACTGCCAGATCTGACGCTTCGGACGATATCAGCTCCCTGCAGATACACTGCTAGCAGTGTGCTGGCCTGTAAGTAATTGAGGTCGTGTTTAAGAAAAAAAGAAAGAAGAGTTTTATGGACTTGGAGGGGAAATAAGGAAAGAGCTGGAGCTAAGTTGTGGGATATTCAAGGAAAAGGAGGTGATCAGCACTGGAATCCAAAAACACAAGCGGGTGAACAGGTCGCCGTAGGCTAGAACAGGTTAAACCAACTCTGAGATTTCAGTTCTAGAAAAGCTGATCAGAGTTGGTTCAATAAACTCTGAGTACGTTCATCCTGAGTTATAACAACCTCCGTTTTAATCCAGTGGACTGAGGCGAACAAGGAATCCGAACTATCGTGTTTATCTTAACAAAACTGAAGAAATGAGTCCGCTCATCCACTCAGTCATCATTTACACAGATGAAACTTACCTTTATAGACAATAATCATGAAGTACGACCAAATGGTATTCAGCTGAAGCATCTCAGTGACGAAACTGATGATAAAAATGTGAATAAAAGGCGTATCAGTCACACCCAGTAACACTGCTGGAAAAATAACATGACCATTGACTTACATGGAACAGATTCACAGTTTAAACAATGCTCAGCAGGTGCTAAGGGACACAAAGTGTGCCAAGAAAACATCCTACTTATTATTACACAATGTCAATCAGAGAAGCTCTTCTGCACACCCGGAATGTAACAATTAGTTATTTGAGTTGCCGTTGCCTGCCTACCAGCTCAAAGCAGGCTGGTCATTCTGATCATGTCATGCCTAAACGCATTAACTTGCTGCCACGTGATTGGCTTATTAGATATTGGTGTGAAATGAGCAGATGTCTCTAATAAAGTGGCATGTGAGTGAGTAGTAATAGTTTAAAAATGAAAAACATTGTGGCGACCAAAATGCAGCCACAGTCCATCATTTATATCCAGTTTGTGGTTTTGGTGTTTGAAGTTCAGTGACGTAGAGATCTACAGTGTCTGTGATCTGTGGTTTCAGGTGCTGGTTGGACCGGGATTCTCTCCCCTTATTCAACATGTTCTGCAGCTGCTTTCTTTTCAGAGTTGTGCATTTGCATCGCTTTTGTTCGGCTCACATTATTCGGTATAAAGAATGTGTAACCTCGTTATGAAGGTTTTCAATGTGATTTAAAAAGCGTGCTGACACTTGGCTTTGACCGTGTTCAGTAGAGGCTATTCAGACTTGAAGTTAGCAGGAATGCACAGAAAATCCCACAAAAACCCTGCAGTGTTTACATCCCTATCTGTTGGTGAGAGCGTGGGCACTAAAGGTCACTCTTCCTGAGGTGTCCTTCATTTTAATACCCAGTGGAAATCGGCGGCGTGCATGCAGGCGGGTGGTGTTGTTACTCCCTCTCTCTCTCTCTACAGCTGATGAGCAAACTCAATAAGTTCCTGTCTTTGGAAATGTGGATCCCAATTCAAAGGGCGAGCTCGCTGCACTGTGGTGTCGACAGTTCTTTAATAAGAAAATTTCTGCATGAATGCTCGTGTACGTCCCGGCTTTTATCTCCCGGTGTTATCATTACTGCTGCTCTGCGAGTACAAGGAGGGCTCGGGAATCCGGCTGACCGCACCTTATCGCTGTTTGCAGTGCAATAGATGGATTCACAATAGCACCGGCACCTCCGAGCGACATGTCCAAGTGATAAGAATGAAAATTTGTCCAGCTGTATGATTCTTACACAGTACACTTGCTCTGAGATTGCCGCTACAAGTGTGCGACTTTGTATGCAGCTCCTCAGTGCAGATGTAGGAGCACATCCTCAGCTGGGGCTTGAAGATCAGTGCTTCTGTATCTAGAGGGCGTTAAACAGTCATCTGCTTTCTTAAAGGCAGATTAGAAAGAAAGGAAATTTTCAGGCCTGAAGGACAATTTTACACCCACTCCAGAGTCACAGTCTAGAGCCAAAATCTGCTTTTTTTTGTTCACCGTGATTTTTCTGTAACCAGCATTCATTGTGATGGGAATGACCATAGTTTCTGAAAAATTCTCCAGGTTAATGTTTGTGATGTTAAGTAAGAAACAAGCGTCAATGTTTGATCTGCTTTCTGATAATTCATTGGAAGAAACTTCAAAAAGTGCATTCTGGGTAAACTTTTAGGTCTCGTTTTGCCATGTGAGATATCAGCTGCTCCTTTGTGCCTGCATTTAGATGCCACACTTGTGTTTGAAAGCGATTCTGTTTGTCCAACAGCCTCGCTCCATTATATTCCAGTAATTTATCTCATTTAACTCTCACCTGATGCCTGCTTTTTGTTTTTCACCATAAACCAAAGCAAAAGATCCAAGCTGGTTCATAAAAAGGGAAGGATCCCCCACCTGATGAACAGCCCTAAGTTACCCTTGTTAAAGCACCAGCAGTGGACAACAGCACATGCAGAGCAAACATCTTTTCTTATGATGGCTGTTTTTTCTGCTGGGCAGCATGAAACAAGCTTTGCTTCCCGTCTTCTATTACTATAATCATCTTTCTCCTCTGATTATGTCTTGAGAAAAGATAAAAGGCTGTGCTTTTACCTTGGAGACGGATGTTTATCGCCCATGTATTAAAAAAAGAAGATGATTGTCACGCTCCAGTGGGCCACCTTTCATTTCAGAGCCCTCTCCTTTAATGGAGGGAGTCGATTTACTGTAATAAATGATATGAAAGTGGTCACCCTGCAACTCCTCAGAGGCAGTCTCAAAGAGATGGTAGATTAATGTAATGGCACACAAACTCACGCTAAAGAAAGTTTGGCATTAAAGTATTTCTGCAGGTTATAGTGATAAAGTATTATAATATAATTAAAGGTTTTTGATGTGGAAATGTCTAAAAAAAAAAAGAAAGTGAAAATAATTCCTTGGAGCTCACTGCCTGCAGGTGGTGCTGTAAGGGTTTGTGTGTGATGTGATGTGTGTCGGGTGACGGTCCAAGGTGGACGCCCTGGTGGTCCGACCCCGGATGCTGAGGTTAGCTATTGGCACGTGACACTTCACCTCTCTGGAAGGAAAGGAGCCCAAACTGGTACTGATAGTTTGACTGATACCAGGTAGATATACTCAGACTTACCTCAACAGAGGTAAGTCTGAGTATTAAAACAGTCCTGTATATTAAAACAGTCCTGTATCAGAGCTCGGGCTCTGGAACAGTCTCCTGGAAAGGGGCTGTAGCTACCTTTGATGAGAGGCTGGGGTGGGTATCCTAGTATCCTCTTGGCTTGCTGCCAGTATGTTTAAGTTTTTCTTGGTGAATGATAAGTTTGCTTTCTTTGGGTTTGGTACAAAGTCTGTACCACTTACGTGCAAAGCAACAGTCAGGAGTACCCAGTCTTCTTGGAGTTCCTGGGTGTGATGCTAGGGGGTGCCCCATCTGCAACTCCATTGTCCTGCTGGATAATTTTAATGTAATGACAGAGAGACCTGGAGGAAGGTGGCTGGGAGATCTTCAATTTCTGACAGCATTTGGAGGGAGGCTCGGGACACTGACTCCAAATGGAGCATCTCATTAATCCCACCAGCACACTTTCCATAGAGGAAGCAGGGGGCAAGGAGGAGGTATGTCGCCCATCATTTTGCAGCAAGGTCTCACAGTGGTGAGGCTGCCATTAAGAGTTGGACTTGCTGGTGTGTTTCGGATCATTGTCCTGGTGCATAACACAAGTATGCTTAAGCTTCAAGGTAGGAACAGATGGCCGGACATTTTGTTGAGGATTTTCTGGTAGAGTACAGAATTCATGAAATTTACAGCAGGGTTTGTCAAACTTTCGGGGGCCATGGATCATGATGATGATGACCACTTACATGGCCTTATAATCGTCATGCTAATAAAGTGTTTGAAAACTGCCTTTTCTACTCCTAGATACTGTAGGAATTATTTATATTTAAACTTTTCAATATAAATACTCCCAATCTGTTTCATATAAATATAATCTTCATAGAAATAAAAATATATATGTTTGAAAACTTTTAAACACAGGGCTAACTCATTAAAGATATATTTTAACTCACAGTGTTTATAACAAATTTGTTTTAATAACAAATCTGAAAGCAGAAAGTTCAACATTTTTATCTTGTCAGTCCACAGAATAATTTTTCCAGTTTTTTTTGACAAATGTGAGCCTTTGTGATGTTTTTGGTCAGCAGTGGTTTTCGCCTCTCCCATGGATGCAATTTTTGCTCAGTCTCTTTGTTATTTGTGAATCATGAACTCTGACCTTAAGTGAGGCCTGCAGTTCTGTAGATGTTGTTCTGGGTTCTCGTTGATGTGCTCTTGGAGCAATTTTGGTCGGCCGGCCACTCCTGGGAAGGTTCACCGCTGTTCCAAGTTTTCTCCATTTGTGGGTAACAACGTGGCTCAAAGCCTTAGAAATGGCTTTATAAACCTCTCCAGACTCACGATGTGTCACTTTTTGAGATCTTTTAGCTTACCTCACTTTGTCAGATAGGTTATATTTAAGTGACTTGTTGTTTCAACAGATCACTTATGTGACAAACTTGTGTGACAAATTTCCAGAAAAACAAGCAATCAGGAAGGAGACAAATATTTTTTTTTAGTAAGGGGAGAATAATTTTTAGCCAAAATATGAAAAAGGTTCATCCAAATGATCTCAAATTTGGCACCGCAGTTACTCAGGTAACCACCAACACGTCTGCCAAATTTGAAGCTTACTGTATCAATCAATGGACAGATGTTATTGGTAAGTTTTTTCTTTAAAATATTAATTACACCTTTCAGTAACTAAAATTAGCTGTTCATTTAATTCGCCATTATTTAAGAAAGGAGGAGGAAGGAGTGATTTCTGGCTATCTTGAAAAATATTAAAACAGTCCTGTATCATGACGATCAGAAGGTGCCCGATGACTTTTTTTCTTTATAAGTTAATCCAGCTATTGTGATCAAGACAAGAAAAACAGCAAGCTTTTTACTAGGGAAACAAATGAAAAAAGTGCAGTTCTGCTGGGCAACATTATTGTTTAAAACTGTCTTCAAAAACATGTTTAACAGCCCGCAGATGATGATCACTGCTGCGTGCTTTAGTCTTGCCTTCACACTAAACATGTAAAACCTTCACAGAGGCAGCAGACTAAATGAAGCAGCGATGGCAAGACGAATAAGCGCAATTATTCCCCCTCGGTTTCCTCTGAAAATTAAACGACAGTGGCTGATGTGTGCCAGCGCAGCACGTTAGGCAGCTGATGAAGGCAGATAACTAACACATCACCAGCTGAGCACAAAATCATCTTGTTTTTTGTTGTTGTTGTTGTTGTGAAGGCTTGATTTCACCACCTGAAGCTGCAGTGTCTCATGTCTGAGTGGGTTTTTGAGGCGTATTTGCTGTTTTATGTGCACAGGTTCAAAATTTACCATCAAAAGAAATTCACTGACAATATTTGAGTCGAAGAAATTCCTGTATTTCCTATTTTTGTTCTTTAAAAGAGATACAATTCTGTCCAAAAGTCAAAATTTTCTTAAGAAAATTGCTTTCAGATACTGTTGATTGTAGATAGGTCTTTAGGCCTGCCACTTCTTCTTTTGTCCTCCACTTGTCCTCAGATTTTTTTTAAAGACACAGCACACCATGACCATGACAGTTTAAAATTGGTTCAGACACAACACTGGTTCATCGCTTTAGGTAAATGCCTTTTTTATGCTTGAATGATTCAGAGGTAATCGTTCAAGCATCTGCCTCGACAAATGCCACCCACACAAATTAAACACGAAAACACAAGATCTTGAAAAGTAAACTGAATCAAGCAAAACTCAAAACTAAACTGACATCAAAATAAAATAAAAGTTCTTTAATTAATGGAAAAATATAAAAGTATTATAACCCTGGAGCCCTGATGACTCAGGGCTGTAACACCAGACTAATTCCTGTCAGTGGGCTGGTATTCTGACAAACCATCCTACTTTGGCAAATCATCCTACCCGCAGGATAATTTCATGGTGGCTTCTGACAAACCCTAACCATAACTCTAACCAAAACAAATATTCAGAATGGCTTAATTAAAGTAAATTTGGGTTTTGTGTTGTGCGCAGAAACGACAGGTAGGACGGTTTGTTAGGTAGGATGGATTCCCAGAACACCGGCTCAGATTATGTAGCAACAGCTGATGACCCCAACCCAGCCACCACCACTGCTAGTCTCGATGAAGAGACCGCAGAGCATCACGGAGCAAAATGGAGACAATGGCGGCTTCACCCATGTCTGCCTGATTTCACTGCTTATCTAAATTAGCTTCTGCAATTCAGAAAAGTTAATTTACTGTATCAGAGAAAAGGAAATGAGACTGTGGTTACTTTCGGAAGTTACATTCATTCGGTTAAATCAAGGGAGCGGCGCTGCTGTTTGTCAGCGTGAGACTGTGAACCAGTATTTAAAGGACTTTAAAATGTACTATTATTTCTAAAAGGAAGAATTACAGGTCATACATTTTTTTTACACTGTGTGGTTAGTTGTGTAGCTCCTGAATTTGGATGTTTAGTTTTATCACAGAGCAAACTGAGCAGGCTGCATTGATCCTGAATGCTATGCAGCATTTGACCACATGTGACGTTGAATTGTTTAACAGCGGGGAACGAACACCGACCAGCACAATGTGTGTGACGCCGGTGCCTGGAGAAAAACAAAAAAGCATTTGCATCTGTATTGTCACTCTATTCTTTTAGCCATGCGTAGACTTATTGTCCGCTTCATGTAGTCAAATATGTCAGGCTGTGTATAAAGAAATGGACACAGCCACCAGGAGCTCTAGCATGGCCTTTGGACTTTACATTTTGATGCCGCAGGACTGCTGATTGTGTGTCAGACAGCCAAGTAGTAAAAATGGGATACTAACTTCTTCGTGACAAGGAAAAATCAGTGGTTGCATTGAATTTGATTTATTTATGTATTTGCTGTTGATGAGAGTCTGCTCATCCAGAGGTTGAGCACGTGAAAGAAAAACAATTGCACAGCTTGCTTTGTGGGAAGCATATCTCCAGAATATCGCAGACCGACTCAGCCTGACTGCTATTACTCTTAGACAGGTTGCCGAAGGTTTGCAGATAACTGCAAACAACTGGAGTCAGTGTGTGAGTAGTTGCAAACTAATATAATGACAAACACTACTTGTGTGTAACACATCCATCTGTGTTGGTGACATTTTGCAACAGGGGACTCGACACCAATCGGTTAGTGACAAATAAACTCAAGTTAAAGTATGGCTGCTGAGTGCCTCATTCTGCAGTTTAATCACCAACCTGTGGAGGAACTTGAACTAAATTTCAAGTCTGTGATTGGACTCTAAATGTAAGTAGTTATTGAATTGAATTGAATTTCTGTTTACTCAAAGTATGCAGATACTACCACAGTTCATCAAGGGACAGAATCTCCCAGAATAAACACCTTTGAGCATGTAGGCGGGAACAGATTTGTGATTTTCACTGATTTATCAGTTAATTACTGGATTATCACAAACAGACTGCATGTAACTGCCAACCTGATTCAATAGCAGACTGATTCCATCTTACTGTTGTTTTATTGCTGTCTTGACACACAAAGGTTGCTTTGAAGATAGCAGCTAACTGCTCTGGTCCCCCACCTTTGTTCATATGGCGTTGCTAGCAAATTGCTGCCGTTGTGTCTATTATATGGAGGATGATGACTTTGTTGTGCCAGACATGACCTCCAGCAACCACTCAAGGAATTCACGTTGTTCCCTAGCGACCAGAGGGTGCCAGGTGGGGTCGGTGATTGGTCTGTGGGCTGCAGCAGATGGTTGCCCTCCCTGACCCTGGTTCTACCAGAGGTTTCTTCCTGTTAAAAGGGAGTTTTTCCTTCCCACTGTCACCGAGTACTTGCTCAAATGGGGTGGTCTAATTGTTGGGGTTTTCTCTGTATTATTGCAGGGTCTCTGCTTTACAATACAAAGCACCTTGAGCCAACTGCTGTTGTGATTCGGTGCTGTATAAATAAAACTAAATTGAATTGGTGATAAGCAAAACAGACTAACTTACATCCACCTTTTATATACAGTATATGAGATGAGTTTTACAGGTTGTTTTAAGGTTGTCCACATCTCGAAGTATCTAGGGTAACCCCAAGTTACCCTTCATGTATTCATCAGTGCATGAAAAAGTGCTTAGGCATAGATAAGCGCTAAGTACCAGATCCACTTGTAATAAACTGTATATGGATGAACCACTAATGTCATGGATGTAACTCATCCAAAATGCTCACTTTCTCTAGACTTCATCTTCTTCTACTAGACTTCTGCACACAGTGCAACCTCTGAATTTGGTAACTACTTGATTCTACTTCCTTTACCAAAAATACCTGCTGTGAAATTTCACCGCCCCCGCTGAGCATTTATCTCGATGACATCTTTACATCAGCTCGTATAACATCCGCTATCTCATTTCACTGCCTCGTCTGGTTTGATTTAAATGGACAATAAACTCTATAGAGCAGACTCACATCACTCAGTCTCCAGTAAGGAACTGTTATTTTGCACATGTCAAGGTCACTGGCAAAAACCCCCCCAAAACAAAAGCATTAATGTTGATCCTGTTCTGTGCTTCTTTAAAGTGTCAGTGAACTGCTCGTTTCTTTGGTTAAAAAGTCATTTAGAGGAGTAGCTGAAGGGTTTCCAGACACTTATTGGATGGCTCGGTCCTCCCTGTGCAGCCAAGCATGCTGATTCTCATTAGACTTCTTCTCTCTTCATCCCTTCACCCTTTTTGCCATAAATTAACTCAACAGCATAATTTAGATTGAAGTGCTGAATCTTTGGATCCCCACGCACAAATTAAACGAAATCCCACCAAGGCGCTTCAGAT
This sequence comes from Benitochromis conjunctus, assembly GCA_015052645.1. Taxonomy (NCBI): domain Eukaryota; kingdom Metazoa; phylum Chordata; class Actinopteri; order Cichliformes; family Cichlidae; genus Benitochromis; species Benitochromis conjunctus. The sequence goes on from VOQK01032549.1 coordinate 23,437, forward strand.
GTGATGGAGTGTTTACCTGATGTGCTGTGTGAGCTTAATTACGCTGATATCAATGCATATATTCTCCACGCTTAAAGCTACTACATATGGAGTGTAGTCAATACTCAATACTCAATTACAGAACATGATGTCTATAAAGGATTTGTTCAGAATTTCAACTAGAAGTGGCCTCCTGGCTGTGTGTGAGCTCAAGGTAATCGATAAAATATTATACTTAATTATAGGTTAGTGGGAAGTTTTACAGTTAAACAAGAAACCTCTGTGATCTATGATAGACTCTGACTGCTGCTCTTCAACTTTTCTATTAATTAATAGAAATGTTTAAAAATTATTAACAACTCCTTATCTCACTTTTAGCAGACTTTTAGAAGACGGTACAATCCAGGGGGATCTTATAGCTACAATTTAAATATATAACATGCTAGTAGATCTCCCACTCTCTCGATTTCTGGTTTCATAGTAGGTGTGAGGGAAACTTCTATTTATAAATAATTGCAGACTGCTAACATGTTGCCATCATTTTGAATAAATCTTTGTCAATGAGCACAATTCGCTGACTTGATTCGACTCAACTGGCTGCCAGATGGTTGTATTCCTGTTATACTCCTTTTGAACACAAAGCTTCAATAGGAATTTGCACTTAGCAAATGTAATAGTTAAATGTAAAATCCTAACTATGTAGGCAGCAACATGTGATTGTCACTGATTTATTACAGTTAATTGCTCACAAATACATTTCAAGTAATTCCCAACTTGACCCTGTATGATGTGTTAGCCGACTGAGTATCTTATGGCACCGTTTATGGCAGGTTTCGTTGACAGTGTTCATGTGCTTGGCAATCTCATTTTGTAGCCAAAAAATAAATAAATAAATAAATAATAATAGTAAATATATTTATCATATTTTTGAATTAAATAAAGAAAACATATAAAATATTACCAATTGTTTCTAAAAGATAGTGTTATGTAACTGCAGCATTTATTTTCTTTTTTTCTCCACATTTTAAAGCTATGATATCATAACAATATGACTGGTCAGTAGCAATGTCCTGGACCTTAACTCATCTGACATTTTATTATAGACTACTATAATAGGATCAGACTATAGGATCAGATGTCTTTTTGCACATGTATCACCCACTGCTGGCTGTTAAAAACAATGCAGGTTTAAGGCACTTTCACTTTTGCTGCTCAAGATCTGCTCTACCTCCTGAGCTACAGCCACCTCAATTTTTAATTTCCATTTATCACGCTTTATACATGCCAATACTGATATATCAGCAAGTAGCTAATATTGGCTTATTACACTGTCTCACCGATAAATCAACCAGGCTTTACTAAATGGCTTTCCTTAAATAGGGTTTCTTGCTGTCCTCATTGAACATGTCTAATTCTGGCTCCACGCTATGTTCATTGCAAGCCAAACTTTTTGCACCATGGATCTATTAAATTTAGTTAGGCTATTAAGCTTGATGCATGTAGACTTAACAAGGGTGGGGGCGCAGATTACAAAATAAAAGTGACAAAGAAAATAAAGCAGCAAGAATGGCCCCATCAACATCAAGATACTTAATGTGCGTGACAGATCGTGTTTATTGAACTTTAAATGAGAAAGTTAAAAAGCTCCAGAGACAAGAAAAAAATCTGTCAAAATCTGACAGAGTGTGAAAAAATAATAAAACCTGAAGCCTGATTAATGAAAAACTGTGACTGACATGTACAAAAAAAAAAGAAATAATGATTGCACACAGAGGGTGGTGACTGGTCTGGAGTTTAAATAAAGCTTCTAGATGAAGGCGTGAATTAAGATGAAGGAGCTGAAGAGGAGTTGGGGCTAGTACACCAATGAAAAGTCTGTGTGACTGTGACTGAAAAGAGAAAAACCATCACATTTGTGTTCTTTGTCAGTAATATCCCGTTTTTTTTAAAGCTCCTTTTTCCCTGACTGAACATGTTACCCACTGTCTCTATCTTGAAATTACTGCTATATATATTTTTTTGTTTGTTTGTTTGGTTGGTTTTTGTTGGTTTTTGTTTTGTTGTTTGTTTGTTTGTTTTTGTTTTAAAGACATATTGACTCTGTTTCTTTGGTCCAAGCATTGGTCACATCAAAAAATGACTCATCTTTCTAACATGCTGCTGTTCCTCGTCCGGTAGCTTATTTATTTTTTGGCAGATACACGCTCCCAAAAACTACTCTGTCGTCATTCTTGGCCTTGCCAGCTTTTTATCAGCACTATTCATATTTAGCATGGCTTCAAGCTGCATTTTTTAAGAGCATTAGAAACGTACTAAACCAGCCGTGCTGCTAGGAGCTTAAAGCGGGGCTGATTTTTGTGTATAACGTCACCATAAGATCTTAGAATGAGACATGCTCTTGAAGTGTTTCTGAGGTTACAAACAGGTTTTTAAAATTTTTAAACAAAAACTTTTCTGAGTTTGTTTTGAAAGATTGGCCATTTTTGACTACTTAAGATTTTAACTGTGCATTTCACCTGTTTATCTCGCCTTGTTTGCTATCATTCTTTTCAGCACAACCTCAGATGTTTGAATTTACTGTTATTTTTTCATTACATATTAACACAATTGATCTCAAATCAGACAAAAAACATCAAATCCAAGTAGAAAAAAGTTATATTATTTTACTGTAACAACCACAAACATGTTTAACAAATCATTTTCATAACTTGAAATGCCATCCATTGATCCATTCGCTTCCACTTATCCTTTTTCAGGGTTGTGGGGGGGTGGAGCCTATCCCAGCTGTCTTGGGGTGAGAGGCAGGGTGTACCCTGGACAGGTGTATCACTCCTCCTGTTTTCCACCTGGAGACAGCGTTTACACTGCAGTCTGCCTTTGGTGGCTTTTTGGCAGCAACTGTAACAATCAGCAGTCGCCTCATTGTTCTGACACACAAAACAAAACTATCAGCTACACAACACACTACCTACACTCCAAGCGTCACAAATCTCTCACATATCAAAACTCACTCTCTCTCTCTCTCTTTTGCTCTCTCTCGCCCCCGTCACTCGTAAAACTTCCCCCTCTTCTTAAACAACCAAATGCCAAGTGTTGCCATATAATCTTTTGATTGGTCAACATGGTACACTTTGCCAGCAACAGGAAAGGGGTGTTTTTTTCCTTTCAGTCGCAAGCAGAGAGTGCTTGTTATCGCTGTGATTAGACAGTAAACTTTACAACAGTATTCAGGAAAAAACACTGCGTATATTTTTTATCATAACTCGGGGCCTATCCACACATTTCAAAAACTGGTCCATAGTTTGAAGTCCCCACTTTTAACAAAAAAAATGGAGACTCACGGTTGCTATGTCATCTTAAATTGGTCATGTGATTGGTTTAACACGACTACTTTTCTTTCTCAGCCAATCGGTAGCACTTGTGTGATTGTTTCACCTGCCTAGCTCCCAGTAAGCTGAAGACAGCTTCAACGGGTCTGTGTGTTGAAAATTAGTAACACGTCCGCACCGCATTTTCTTGTTAGTAAGGGTAACAGCGTTGTAACAATAGAAATAGTAATTAGTTAGATTACTAGTTAATGAAAAAAAAGTAACTGCGTTAGTAAGTAATTTAAGATCCCTGTTGTAATATTCATTGTACCTTACTGGATTCACACCTTAGCTGTAAATCTACATTTCTCCTCAGACTGGTGATTTATAACCAAACTGCTTCCTTCATGGTAATTTATTTATATATATAAATATTATCTATATAAATATGGGAATGATTAACAACACCCACAAAATATATAGCAGTACTTGCAGAAGGGTTCACGATGTCCTGATGGTTGTCAAAAAGGTCTTCAGCTTTACTGGATTCACTGAATTCTGGGTTAAGCTAAATGTCCGCGATATTTAAGGACTTTAGCTCTTCCTTCCATATTTGGTGGTCGAACAAAATTTAAATTTTGGTGACCATTAAGTTGCGCACTGGACGTATGCTTAATTTGACCATGTGAAACAAATACAAATGGAGAACACAACATTGCATTCTCAGCGGGATGATGAAATAAATATAATATATAAAAATATTAAAAGAACTGGGATTTATAAAATATTTTCTTTAAACATGCAAATGTTAGTAATTGCTATATGTGGGAATGTTCGTGTAGAGATTGTCAGCTTTCCGTTTCCTTTGTCGCACACTGTTTTTCTAGGTGTGTATAAGACTCCAACAGCTACAATTCAAAATGTAAACACGGCTTCAGTCAGAGTTTAATCTGCAGGCTTTGTGAGAGGATGAGACCTTTCCCTCCAGAGCTCTGTAACATTTCACACTGTGTTTCCTTTGGATTATTCTGCACCTTCCGGGACCTCCACTGATATTTGCAGTGTATAAAACATGGAAGGATGCACAATTTAAATGATCATACAGATCTTTGGGTGTTACTACGACTGCATCAGTTTCACTTGGGTGGAGAGAGGAGTGAAATATTACAGGGGTTACTGGAAGTTCATGTTCTGATTTCTACATTTCTTTAAAAGAAAATGTCACTAAAATGTTAAAGCCTCCCCCAAGTAATCTCACAAACACCTCTGACTTGTTCTGGATAAATAAATAACGTGTCCTTGTATACAGTGAAAGAAAATGACCCCCTTTCATTCCCCTTGGCTTTTACAGAAATGTGGATTATTTTGTTTTTATAACTACATATAAAACTGTGCCTGAAATGCTTTTCAGAAGAACTTTAAACATCAAACTCAGTCACTTGAAATGTCTGTAAATACAGTTTTAAAGATATTTTATTATAGTGGACGTATTTATTGCAAACTGGACACTGCCTCAAGGTGCCTCAAAGTGCTCCACAAAAAAAAAAAAACAAGCTTCGATGGAACTCCTTACAGTCTAATACAATACAGTACAATCTAATAATTCAATGTGCTTCATTAATTTTTATTTTTAAATGTATTTAATGCTTTCACTGCCAGTATGTGAACATATTGTACAACACGTTCTCTTAGAGCAGGTCGTGAGATAGTCACTATTGATTTGTGTTTCTTCTGTTGTACATTTTTGTGTTTTTATCTGTGCAAAATTTTCATCTTTTAAAGCAGAAAAAACTCACATTTTATGCCCATGGGGGGTTAGCGGTGTAGCAAATAATTTTTTTAATTACCACTACAAACTACTTTGTGAGATGTATGCACAAAAAACAACCTGGATTTCCCAAACCTGCTTTGCTAGGTTTGGGAAACGATTATTGTGTGGGTTAATATTCAGTAGTTGCCACTTCTTTAAACTTCTGTTTTAGGGGTGCAAGAGTGATGTATCCCCTCTGGCGACTCATCAACATACTTCATTAAGACATGAGTAACTAATTATGATTATTATTATAATAAATTAGTCTCCGTTGTGCTGTCATGACAGAAACGGAAATTTCTTATTCCATGAATGCAAAGAAATTAATTGCTTTTTCACCATTTCATGTTTTGCTGGGCTGAACTGTAGCATAACTTAAAATTAAACCTTTTAGGTTCCTCTTAAGAGCCTGTTTAGTAACTTCTATATTAAAGACGAGGGACAAATTTTCCGCATCGAAAGGATGTTTTTTTCTTACATGTCCAGTGCCAACATTACTTACTTTTTACTTATTCTCTTACTTTACCTTAGAAAAGGAATCTACTAATCAGCAACATCAACAGCTATCTTCCAACTCAACAGACTGCAACACAAACTGCACATAATGATTAATACTAAGAATAATGTTGGTTGTGCTAACATCAAATAGAGGTTTTGTCAAACAAAGCTCAGCTGACTAAATGCGAATTAGACCATCAGGGAAAAGCTATATTTAACAGAACCTGTACTCTGTAACTCTTTTCTGTGGCTTGGTTTTCATGGTTTGGTTTTTGTGATCTGATCCAACTACGATCTGTTATTTCTGGCTGGCTAACATTTCCCACGGACAAACTGTGAGACAGACACAGACAGATAAGCTGCCTCACTTGGCAAAATACTATGCTAAGTGTTTTGTTAGTTTATCTGACCAGTTTTATATTACTTTATATGCTTTCATTATGATCTGATGATCACCAGATTCACATAGCCTAGCTAAGTCAAAGCTAGCTTTTTACCAATTGCATATATGCAGACTTGATGAAAAGAGAGTCAAACAAACAGTTGTCTAATCAGTCTTGAAGGTAAAGCCAAAATCCTGAGAACAAATTAAAGTGTGCTAGCTGGCCAAATGAGCTCCTTAGCTAATGTGTGCTGTGATCTTAACTATTGATTTTAGCCACTGTGTAATAGCTAACATTTCATCACCAAAATGTTGGTCAGGGAATGACCAACTTCTCACTAATTCCATATTATTGACCTCACAAAAAAGTTCTCTATTAATTTCACCTTTCAACCTACAGTTTGTGTTTTAGATTTGCTGCATGCCAACAGTGTAAATCTTCATAATCATAATAATAATAATCCTGCACAGTAATTTAAAATGCATCTAAACATCATAAACAGAAACAAAGTCGTCTTTTCTACATCAGTCGCTGGTTACTGATTCAAGTGAAAACAGATGTTAAACAGGAAGAAGTACAGGCAGTAATTTCTTCATTTTTGTTCACAATTGTAGTTATTAACATATTTTCTGAAGGTGTTTTTCAAAGACACAGAGGACTGCTAAGTGTAATGACTTGGCTGCAATAAGAGGTGTTTGTAAAAGAGGTGTTGTAATCATGTTTCCCTTCAAGTAGATGAAAGAACAAATTTCCAGTTACCCATCTCCCTCGCACCCTTTAATCCTCTCATTACGAGGCTAATGCATCCATTTATGTCCTCATTTCAGGTGTGCACTACCGAAAGTCCTGTGCCTCATCTGGAGCTTGTCTTATCGCCTCTTCTGGTTACCAGCAGTTCTGCACCGGGAAGCTCAACTCGGTCTGCATTAGCTGCTGTAACACGCCGCTCTGTAACGGACCACGCCAGAAGAAGCGACCCCAGCCATCTGCTGCCATCACCCTTAACATGCCACGGCTTCCTGTGCTTTCTTTCTACATCATCGTCCTACTTTCCTCTATCCTGTGCTGACAGACCTTTGCTAAGATGTGTGTTGAAACAAACTGAAACTGTACAAGCTCTGTCATACATGCTTTGAAATGTATACAAGAGAAGGCTTTTTAAAGCATTTGTTCTCCTGAGTCCTGGCTTTCTGTTGCAACAAAAACAACACAATATTGGACAAAGGTGTCGCAATGTGTCATGGCGTGAATATGGGTAAGATGAGGTGGAGGACAGTGCCGTGGATAAAACAGCTTCCACAGATGGTTCATGAACATTTGTCTTTAATCATGTACGCTGCAAGGTGGATAAAGGCAAGCAGCATCAAAGATAGCATGTGTAATTTCCAGAATAAATCTATTTCTGATCTTTGAATAGGAAAATGAATGGGGGGGAAAAAAACAAATTTTGCAGTCCATTCACAAACTGAAACAGAACATGTATGACATCAATCAAATGAACATGATTTATTAAACTTTATGTTCTATTAAAATGGTATAATTGA
>VOQK01032552.1:10656-36788 GCA_015052645.1 Benitochromis conjunctus
TTTTTTTTTTGGTGCTTCATTCTGCTTGGCTTTTTTGGATCCCAGCAGGATCCTTGGCTGCTGCTCTGTCTCTTCTTAGTGCTGCCAAAATATGGACATATCCCTTTGTCTTGAACTCTGTTACATTAAAAAAAAAAATTTAAATTGAGAGATGAGAAAACGTGACTTTAAAAAAAGAAAGAGGGATTGGACCGGCCACCAAAACTACAGCGCAAGTTATTAAAGAAAAGGAAACAGCATGAGTGAAAAGTGCACAGCAAGGAGGAGAGAAGCTTAGCAGCTGAATGCAAAGGAAACAAAAAAAAAAAATTCATTAAAAAATAAAAAGTCGAGATGGGGGTTTTTTTTTCGCGTCAGAATTTTTTCTCTGCAAACATAATATCTCCCAAAGTGCAAGCTGCAAAGTGTGTCTTCTCTGCTGCTACAAACACAGCAGCCGAAACCTTTCTAAAGCTATGCCACGTAGTGAGAGAGGGAGAGAGAAAGCAGCCACTTTTTGCTCTCTCCAAAATGGCTGAGGGCCGGGAGAAAGCAGCTATGAGCAGAGAGGAAGAGAGGTGCTCCCCGTCCTGCACAGGGGTAGGCTGGGCGATTCAGCGAGCATCTCTCCCTCGTTTCCCTCTCCTCACTCGTGCCCTTTGTCCCGTTAGCCGTCTTTCAGACCGGACGAATGGCGTACAGCTGTGTTGTCGGTCCATAGGAAACTCTTTTCGGGCCGCCGTGGGGAGGGGAAAGCTACAACTGTAAATGAGTGAGGTTCATGTGGTTTACTGTTCGTCATGCACACGCTCGAATCCTGATGCTCTGCAAGTTGTTTTTTGGGTTTTTTAAAAATGCTCTTGGATGCCTCACAGGACAGGTGACTCCACCAATATATATATATTTTTCTATTTATTTTTTAAAATATACATATCAATAATGAATATTTTATTACATTATATTATATAAAATGTGTTTTTTAAAAACAAAATTTAATCTTATGTTATAAGATATAAGATACAGGGAATATTCTCACTTTTATCATCTTGAATTGCAAATTTAAAATAAAACCATCACTGATCATCTTGAATAGTCTCCTCTCGTGACTATTTGAACCCAGGCTCAGCACCACTCTCGACGTCACAACAGTACAGTACAGTTAAACAGCATGGCTGCCGCAGTCAGTAGTACTACATTTACATTTGTGTATTTCTGGTGGAGTATCTGAAGGCTGTTTATTGGCTGCTTGCAGTCACGATGCATGAAAAGCACTACCTATCTGAGATAAAGCCAAAATTCTACTAGAAACATTCAAAAGGGCAAGGGATTTTATTTTCATATTTAATAACCAAATTCGTATAGATGCTGCAGTTATTTTAGTGAAGACATCTACAAATTTTATGAAAATCTATACACTTGTTTTTCTCACTTACAGCAATAAGGTTTCTCTCTCATGCTGTGCAGGATGTCTCAGCAGATGCACGTCTATATGGATCTTACACAGATCACTAATAATACATCCAACATAAATCTGAGAAACTGACCTCCCAGTGAGGTCATCCTCACCAGCACTGGAAGAACCATTTCAGATTGTAAAATGGCTGCCCCACCTTCTTGCCCACTGGAAGCGTGTTCAGTGAAGCTCATACCAATAAGCAACCACCCAACCAAAGTTTCCTAAAGCAAGCGATTAGAAAAACAACAAGATGCTGCTGTATCTGACCCTGACCTCTGCAGAATAAGATCATTTAAAAGCTAAATTTAAGCTGTTAAAAACTGCACAGAAAGCCTGAGTATGCGGCATACTTAAAAAAATAAAAATAAAAATAAACACACACACACACACACACACACACACACAGATCCCCTCCATGCATATCAGCTTGTTAGTGTTATGAAAAAGGACAAATGTTGGGTTCAGGATATTAACTGCCCTGGATACTAGTTTTGCCACAGCATGCCAATGGGCTGCTGTCTGCTCCATGGTCACCACTTGAATCTAAATGAACAGATTTGACTTTCAGGATATTGCCAAGAACCCTGTCACGGTGCCGACACAGAGAAGGGCCTCTCCAAAAACAGAAGGTTGGAGAAAACAGAGCGACCGACATGGGCATAACCCCAAACCTCTAACAAGGTAACCCCTTAAAGCCACTCTCAGAGCCTGGGAAAGTGGGGAAGAGAAAGAGGGCTGCCAACAATAGGCAAAAAATCATTACCACCATTTTTCATATGGTAACATTATGTCAGTGAATGCAGTGACAAGTGCGCTGCATAATCCATGTCTTAGACACAAAGATTAAAATTGGCTTTCATTGTTTTAATTAGATTTTGTGACCTTTTTACTGACTCCTTACAACACGTGCCCTTATTATTGTCCTGCTGCACCGGTCTGTCAGTAGCTTCTTTGGATGCTCTACATCCAACCAACTTCTATTTTCCACCCTAGCAATGCGGCTGTTATTCAAACATTTTTAAATACTCTAATATAACCACATGCTAGCTATAGTTCTTGATATCCACTGGGCTTAAAACACTATTCAGCATTACAATCAGGGTGTTACTACTGAACCTCTAGGATTACTAAATCAAAACTTAAAACTGGTTTTCTTTTATGTACTTTTACTCCATTGTGCATTTATTAAGACGGGCCCTTAACAAGCGGCTGGAGTTTAATCTCATTATGAGATTAAAGTCTGTAAAATACCTTAAAGTGCATTAATATTTACACGTCACAGGGGGTGTTTATCACTCAGATCTCTTACAGCACTCAGGATCATGATGCACTGTTTAAACTGTTATTCCATCCACGTTGTAAAGCCACAGCATTTTTAAGATAAGCTGCAATATTTTTATTTGGAAAGAATGTACTGATAAGAACACTGAAACCCGAACAATACCACTGCTACCTTCGAATTCATTACATCAGTGGACAGAAATGTAAACATAAAACTAACCAGGGCTTAATACACTATTTATAATATGTTTAACCCATTCAAATGTTTAAAGGGACAGAATTATATACTGTGTATTATTCTAATATTGATATGTGGAAGATTACAGGAAAGGCAACATCAATAGCTCACTCTGGCTGTTTTATTACCTCGTTGGTAAATGTCTAATCATGTTAAGGCTGTGATTCACAGTTGAGTCATAGCTGTGTCTGTGAAGTTTCTAAAGAACCTATATATCACCCTATGTCACTCCTGTTACTGGCACTAAGTGACTTCTTGGCAGCTAGTGCTTCCCACAGTAAAAGGATGGTCCAGAGATGTCAGGCATGATTCTTGTCTTGTCTAATAGCATTATACATAATAACAATCCTTTCATGAGTACCTAAAAAGAAAAGTATAAATCCCAGTGGGCAGGCACTTCAAACAGGCGATTTTAATTGTTTGAGCATAGCAGTCAAAATATGAAATTACCGCCCACCCCGAATGTATTTTCTGATGAACTCCACAAACTTGTAGTTACACCTGTGAAATCCACCAGGTTTTCCAGTTCAGGCTCAGATTTGAGGTAAAAGCTATATGTCAGAGTGACATAAAAAACAATGTTGTGTAGGATTTGTAATTTGGTTTGGTATAATCTTGTTAAATAATGTTACAGAACATACTAAGCTTACTCAAGTACATACATTCATGCAAACATTTTGTCTCTTTTGGAAAATTATTGCTGGTCGAGTCAAATAAAAGCACACAAGGACGTTAGATATACTCGTCTGTCTGCCAGACTTGGGGACAAAAACAAAAGGAAGTTAATAAAATAACTTAATGATTAAAGATGTGCAGACGATTACAAAATCCTCATAATTAAAGTGTTTTATATGACAGTTTGTCGACATTTGCTTTGACAAAATATGGCGTATTCAACTTAGTACCCATAAAAATTCACCGTTCATTCTCTGCTTTTGTGGGTGTATTTTTTTATTTTTTTATTTTTTTTTACTTTATTATATTTAGCAATATCTATCTCCTTAACATCACTAGGATGCACATTTCAGGTGTCCGTGAGGACGGCCTTCATGGAGAATTCATCCCCATCATCAACCCAGTGCAGCAGGATGAATGTGGAAAAGACGCACTCATGCAGGAGAGAGCAGGATAAAGAACCAGTGGGATACATGAGACAGCAGCAATACATATAAATATATTTTTTTTTAACTATATTTTTTCACTAACACTCGTAAATGTTTGCTTCTGTATGTTGCAGTCCAATTTTTATATCTTTTCCCCCTTTCATCTCGCCCATTTCTTTCAATTGCTTGTCCCTCACTGTTCCCTCCTCTAGCTTCCCCCATCAAATATTCTGCTCACGCACAACTGCGGCACCCTTTCTCCAGTCCTCCCCATTAATCCACACCACAGACATCTTGGCCCACTGTCTCGTCTCTCTGTCAATGTGCACTCAAAAGTCTCAAAGTCTGGGCCATTTCAGCAGAGAGTGCCTGGCCGTTTTTCACAGGCTATGAGGCCTACTGTTAAGCTTGCTTTTCTACTGTACAGGGTGTACTGTGCAGATAGGACATCAAGCGCTCCCCCTCTCTAAATATGCTAGAAAATGAAAACGACATCCCAGTGAAAGCCCAGGTCATATCAGGACAGGCGGCAACACAAATATAGCATCTATTTACTTTCATCACCACATAAAAACTAGTAGCTTGTTGCAGACATGCTGGTGATATGTAGCTTGCTCTGCCCTGTTTCAGCCAGGTTTGGCCAGTTTCTAACACACTGTAGACGTAAGCTTTAGTGCAGAAAACTCAATTTTTGTCACCAGAGACAAGTTTCTAAGGAGTTTCAGGTTGCTGATGGACTCTGCAAAAATGTTCCTTCATTTGTTTAACTTTATTGCCTTCATAGCGTGAATCATTAAAAAAAACAACAAGCTGTTTAATTTGCACTTTGGTTTTCACTTAACACTTTTAAATCGATGCAGATTATAAACTAAGAGATATCACATGTTCACATTCAGTGTTATTATTATTTTAATAAAAGGTTTTGGCAGATCTTCAGTTGGTGTAATCATGGTTGTACACCAGTGTTTCACCATTGTATACGTCAGCCAAAGGAAAACTGCAAAAGTACCCAATGTGGCCCACTGCTTCTTCAAGATGATGTGCAGAAAGAGATACAAAAAAAGAGCAAGCACAATGACATAGCAAGGGGTAAAGGCTGTAGGAAGAAGAAAAAGATGTAATTACTCTATTAATTACTTAATTTCTATTCATCTGAAGGATCCACTGACTTGAACTAATCACTTTAAGAAAGCAGCCAAATGCTCAATATTAACACATCTTCTGTGACAGGAAGAAGAGTGTGGGGCCTGTGAGGGGGGGGTGAAGAAATGCAAAGATTTACTGGGAAATTACAGAAAGAAGTGCTTTTAGACCCACGAAAGGAAGCAGCTCAACGTGGACAACATCAAGGATAAAAACTCATGGAGTCTAATTTATTTTTTTGCTACGTGGAGTGCATTTGTTCTTCCCTTAAAAGTCTACTTTTAACTGGCAGCGCACTGAAGCAAAATGAAGACGGATAGAAACAGCGTTTTAAGATATTCCAGAGTATAAAAAAACCCTGGTTGGATATTGAGTTTACCCCCTCCATCCTCCTTTTTTTCAGAAATAAGGGCTCAAGTTAGATTTTACAGCAGAGCTTAGAAATAGTACACAGCCCCTCATCAGCCACCCTCCTCTTTTGCCGTTTCTTTCTTTCACTCACCCTCCACTCCTGCCGTTTCAGACCCTCATTTCCCCGCCCTCCTTCCCCTCCTTCCCCCCCTCCTCTCTCTCTCATTCATTCAGTTTAATTTTGAACTCTGCACTGGGAGACAGGCAAAGAGGGTAGCTCCATGGTTACCTGGCACCAGGCCATCTCATTACACTGCCAATTGATTCTGGCCTGCCGCCATGTCCGCTGCCTACCTCCCCCACGCCCCACACCATTTCTGCACCCCAGACTGTCTGCAGCAAAAGGAGATTTCTGAACACACAGGACAGAACGAGACAAACAGCTTCACTTATGCACATCAAACTTAACTCGCATGCATGCATGCAGCAAACTAAAGATCTGAAAATACATGTCTGTATATTTAAATATTTATTTACCATTGGCCTCCACACAGTGTACAATCAGAGTGGCTATCAGAAAACAGTCATAATCTCATTACTTGGATTTTTAAATCCATGTGACTAAAAACTAAACATGAATCTTTATTTATCCTCTTTCTAAATTCTGGTGTTCGCAGATAGAAAGACTTCAACTGCGAGGAGTAAAATCTAAATTCACAAAACATTTAACCGTCAGGAGTGATATCACAATTTATAACAATAAATAATCACAACTTTGGAAAAAAAATGAGTGCAGCACAGACGTTAAAAACCATAGAACTAATTCTTCAAACCTGGTTAATCGGAGAAAGTGTTGTCTGACACACTGGGGTGGTTGAATTCACCCTGGCCACTGCCTGCAATGACTTGGAAGTATTTCTGACATTTTTGTGTTCGGTTCAGTCAATGGAAAGCTAGAGTAAACCTCTTCTTAAAAAGCAAGCATATGTATTTAGGTTTATACCGTAACCATAGCAAAATCTAATGAGTTAGACTGTATAAAATGTTAATATGTCTGTTTAAATCTTTTCTGTCAGACATTTGATTTGTTTGTCTCTGCTATTTCTAATTTTTTTAGATGATTGCCACCCATTTGCATCTTATAATTTGAAGAATTTTCCCATGTTTCCTGCTTAATGCAATACTAGCTTCCCCAATCCAACAAGTTAGATCCATAGATTTTAAAAACACGGGCACAGGAATCCAGTAAAAAGGCCTGCATGGGTGTGTAAAAGCCTTCATTTGGGTTTAGTAATCACTACAAATATTTTGTATTTTTACGACTTTAAACAGCAACTTTTGCATGCTTTTTAAGTGCTGCTAAATATGAGTGTGATGCTTGCTTGCTTGGCTACTTCGATGTGACACATATACAGTATCAACACTGATGCTACACTGAAAAAGTCTTCCACAAAGATTGCATCTGAAATCAGCTGCACCTCCACAACACAAACACCGGTGTGTTGAAGGCATACCAGCAGGAGTACAGAGTGACTAACCAGGCGTCCTCTCAGGCATCTCTAAGCACTTTGTTCATCTGAAGGACAGAATTTCAACATGAGTTTAAGGTCTAGTCCAACTATTGCTGACTTTTAAACAGTATCCCTTTTTAGGACATATTCAGAAAATACTGTAAAATATCATTGATAAACGTCTCAGACAACCACATTTTACAGCAGTTTTAGACCAAACAGAAACCTTATAGGGTGATCCAAATATGTAAAGCAGCTGCTTCGCATAATTTTGTGTAGTTTGGAGCCAAAGAAGTCAGGATCGATGTTTAACGATTCATCTTGCCCTGTGAGAGTTTCAGTAGCAGCGAGCGTGCTGGCAGTTTCACTGTTGAGACTTCGTCATACGCAGCATCTGTCTAGGTGTGACTCAGTCATAGCTTGCTGTTTCTTCTGCTACTGCTGGCAGATGCCAGGGTCATGGCTTCTAGCTCATCAGGGATTTGAGGGGATCAGGAGTCACTGGGATCATAGAGCCATATGACAGTGTGTCTACTGTTCCTTCAGTATAGTCATATTTAATAACCATTCATTCAGACCCTAGTTTATAACGTAAAAGAGTGATTGTGCTTGTTTTGTATTGTAGAACAGTTCATCTGAAGTTGCCCATCATTGTTGGACAGGTGATTTGTAACTGGTTTCTGGCCTTTCTGGTTTTATAGCTGCACCCAGTATAAATAGCTACATCTCTAAACACGGGGTGTAGCTATAGCAGTTTAAGACAGCTCAGGCAGACAGCATCCTACTGCATCACACCCTTTCTCAAATGTTCCACCCCCGCTTTAGCTGTCCAACTTGGGATTTTACAAGGCATACCTACACCCAACATCCACCTGTAGGTTCTGTATACACAGAAACTGAAGTCACATCATGTACGCTTCATCTACAGATTTTAGAAGTTATCAAAGCACCATCCATAACAGAAAGATAAAATATCATTAAATGGATTGAGTTACCTTCCAATATAACTAGGTATATTTTTAGTCTTCTTTATGCAGATTTATAAATACTGTGAGTCATACTGCCATATCTACATTAATTTATCAACTATTATTACTATTACCCACTAAGGTGAGATCAAATCAGTGCAAGTAGACCCTAAAACATCTGCACAAATCGAATGGCGCTCCATTTATTATAGTAGGTTTACGCATTTAGTTGTCAACAGAATCATTCAAAAAAAGGCTCATTGTTAATGCCAGCATTTATTTAACCAGCCTGTAATCAAACTTTTAAGGTGTGCATATTGTAAGTCTTATTTTTTTGCCAATGCTGTGACCTTGGTGATTTTTTTTATTTTTATTCCAGTTTTCAGCAGTTTGGTGAAATCATGGCTCAGAGACAATTCTTGTCTCAGTAAGGAATTCTAATGGCGAGGAATTCTAACAAACCAGATGCTCTGTCCAACTCACGGGGAAATATTTTAACAAGGTCTAACGGGAAGTATCCTTGTTACTTTATACTTTCACAGCCTTAACTGGCAAAAACTTCCACGTTACTATCATGTCCCCGCAAATTCTTAACTGATGACAAATTGAGCAATATGCTTTTGTAAACAATACATTTCAGCAATGCCTAAAAAAATACACATTTTTAATTCATAATCAGCTGCTTTTGTTGCATATGAATGCACTCATCATTAATTTAACTTGAAATCGAATATCACCTGTCTTCTGGCCATTTCCTGGCTGCTGTGCACTCACAATTTGTGTGACTATGCACCTTCAGCACAGGCCCATCAATTTCATGGTAGCAGGTGCCACCCACCCATCCATTTTAACACAGATAAGGGCTCCACGTTTGCAAGCAGGAGAGCTACAGCTCAATATGAGATAAATGTATTTAAGAAATACGCAATGTATCTAAAAAAAAAATTGCACCTGACTTCTTTAAGAATGCAAATTCGATACAAAAGTCATGATGCACGAAAGCACTTCGATTGAGATTTTCATGGAGAATGTAAAGGTTCATAGAAAACATCACAAATGCCTTGTGAATACTGCACGGTAGGGGATCTTTCTTAAACTGTCCAAAAAGAAAAACAAAAGAGATTTTATATATATATATCTATATATATATATATAGATATATATATAGATATAGATATAGATATATAGATATATAGATAGATATTCCAAATATTAACATGAAAAGATGCTTTGGAAGAAAAACATCTCTCTTCAGGACATGTATTTTTGTCTCATTTCTAAATGATTCCTATCAGTTGCAGAGTACATGCTGAGCAGTCATCATACGCACTGTATTATAGGAGTTTATGTGTATGTTTTACCACATCTGTTCTACCAGATAATACTGTTATTGATGACTGTGGTAATTAGACTATGTGATGACTGTAGCCAGAAATAAATAAAGAGAAGCCAGTATAAAGACTTTCCAGTGCGAGTTTGTCTCTTCGAAAAGTAAGGATTAGAGATGAGCCTCCCTACTTCGGGGCCCCTTTCCTGTACATGCACACGGGTTGTTTAAGGACACAGTGAACCAGGCTACCCGATCTAGGGAAGGGGCCAGGGCAGGGGGAGCAGTGACGGGACGGCCAAGTGGAATAAACTTTCATGGAATCCTAAGAGCTCAAGCTGCTGGCTTAATGCTAGTGGGAGTAGAGAGGGCTGGGAGAGGGAGAGGATTGGCTGATGTATAAAGAGAGGGAGGAGCCACTTCCTCAGAAGGGAGTGAGAGATTTATAGAGTCCGACAGCAGCAGGGAGAGGAAAAAAAAGAGGACAAAGGTGCCGATGAATATGGGGTTAGCAAGTGGTTTCCAGTGTAACAGTTATTCAAAGTAAAGGTACAGTAAAGATGAGAGGCACTACAAAGCATCTCAGGTTTAACCCTTAGAAAATCTGAAACACAATATAAAAAAAAAACGACAGGCATCCATTTAGATTTTTCCCAAACAAAACTCCAGGCTGTAGCTCAGAGCAGAAAATATTTGGGTCGGTCCACTTATAGATGGTAACCGATCACACCTGCATTCCTGGGAGAAAGGAGCTGCCAACAGACATTCTCCTGTTGCCCCCCTCGCACCCCTTCTCCAATTTTCTCTCCCCTTGTTACCTTGTCTCCCTCTTCTGCGTTCCTCTCCTTCTGTTGCTCCCCTTTCTATATGAGTGTGTCTGGGTCCGGCTGGAGAGGCTTTGTCTGTGAACATTGGAGCCCTGACTGGCCCACGGGGGCCCGATCCATGAATACCCACACTGTGAGAGCCACTCTTTCACTTCACACCACTTTCTCTACTGGAATGCCTGAGCAGTGAGGTAAGACACACACACACACACACACACACACACACACAAACCGTACGAGCACACATACACATTTTCTCACTTTCTCCCCCCCCCCACCCCCTACATGCGCACACATACGCACATGCACTATACTTTACACACAAACTGAGTGAGTCATGCAGTGATGAAAAGCCACTGTTTTGTGTGCGAACCCTCTCACCCTGGACTAACATCCTGAGAGCCTTTCTCCTTCATCGGTCCCTGCCAAGCTCTCCCTCTAATTAAACACTATTGGGTCCAATAGCATTGGCCCAGTTTCCCCAGGACCATGCCCCTTCCACAGCTCATAGATGTCCTCAGCAGTGTAGAGTCTATATGGACTCTGAATGACTGTGGCGATTAACAACTTCTCAGGATTTTTAATTCCCCACTTATTGATGGGATAGCCACAAGTCTCATGCCAGCTTTACAGAAGGACCAGCCTAATAGATAGACTTCATCTGACAAGTAATATTGTGCGAAAGCATTTCAGGAGACGATTAAGTTGTTTGATGCATTTTCTTTTAAATTAACAGCATTAATGCTCTGAATGATCCCATATTATCCACGGAAAACAAAGAAAACATCTTAAAATCTGCTAAAGTAGTCTGATTTTACACTGTCATCTAATAACATTGAAATTGCTAACAATGAATATTAAAAGAACAATCAGATGTCAGCTTTGATTTAAGGGCTCTAACAAAGATATCTCCTGTGTTTAGAAAATACAGCCATTTTTATACACTTTACCCCATTTTCAGATAAAGTAACTGGACAGTTGACAAGCAGTTTCAAAGCCAGGTGAGGCCTGGTCCCTTGTTATCCCAGGACAGATTAAGGATATAAAAGATATGGAGCTGATTCCAAGTGTTGATCTTGCATTTGGTAGCAGTTCACTGGAACTCTAAATATGAGATCCAAAGATATGCAGTTGTGATAGAAGGAGGCTGGATTAGGCTAAAAAAACAACATAAACCTATTAGAGAGGTAGCAGAAAGTTCAGGAGTGGTCTAATCAACAATCTCGTACACGCAGAGGCCAGCTCAGTAAAATAAAGAAAACATCTTGACGACATCTAACTGAGTCGAGAACAATCTCAAGAAGGTAAGTGTATCATTGGCAAGAAGAAACAGCCATTAGGTACAATCAAGCAAAAGATGACCAGATTAGACTTTGTCAGAAAACATCTAAAAAGAGTGCACAGCTTTG
Organism: Benitochromis conjunctus; assembly: GCA_015052645.1. Taxonomy (NCBI): domain Eukaryota; kingdom Metazoa; phylum Chordata; class Actinopteri; order Cichliformes; family Cichlidae; genus Benitochromis; species Benitochromis conjunctus. Next base: position 22,250 of record VOQK01032552.1, read on the forward strand.
GAAAATATAATTTGGGGAGATGAAACTGATATTAATTTGTACCAGAATGATGGAAAGAGAAAAGTTTGGAGAAGAAGAGCAGCTCATGATCCGAAGCATATCGCATCATCTGTCAAACATGCTATGGAACAGGCATGCAAGGCTGTCACTGTCATTGGAACCGCACCAATAGTGTTTATTGATGATGTGACTGCTGATAGAAGCAGCAGGGTGAATTGTGTACAGAGCTATACTCTCTGCTCAGATTTCGCCAAAACTGATCAAACAGAGCTTCACAGTGCAAACAGATAATGATCTAAAGTTTAGTGCAAAAGCAACCCAAAAGTTTCTTAAAGTAAAGATACATAATATTTTCCATCATTCAAGTCACCTGACAGAGAACGCTTATCAAACTGAGGTCAGTGAGACCCACAGACAAACAGAAAGTAAGGCGGCTGTAGTAAAGGCCCGGAGCATCTCAAAGGAGGAAACTAAATTTTGTTTCTAGGGATCAGAAAATCAGTCAAGGCAGTAAAGAATTTTTAAATTTGCTCTATGACCTACAAAGCATTACATATTAAAATGGCGTATTTTACTGTCTTTACAGAATTGGCTTTTCTTTGGCTTTTCTAAAATGTAAAAACTGCAAACTTTAACATATATTTATGCAGTGAGTGATTTAGGAAACTTTATGACGTCATTGTGATATCGCAGAGCATTATATTGAAAAAATAAAAAGTGTATCGTACCGCCCTCTACATGCCCTCTCATATGATATATTACTTGATATGGTTTCTTGATATTTTTTTCAAGGTCAACTTTGACCATGGGCGCTAACAATGAAGAATTAAATGCTTAGACATCCGAAGTATTCATGGCCTCCAGGTTCTAGTACACTGTTGTGAACTTTGAAGAGGATCCATAAAAAACTGTCAGTTTTTACTGACCTTGACCCGATTTTTGCCAAAATGAAATCGACCTGAGATGTTGTTATCTACCATCACACAAAATTTGAACACGGTATCCAGAAAACTGTGGATGCCATATACTAATAAACAGACAGACAAACAAACAAATGGAGCCGACTGCATAAACCCTGTCTTTTAGGGGGAGAAAATGATTGTATTTAAATTTAGGTTAGTTTGTCCAATTAATTTTGACCTTATGCAAATGTGAAAGTGTAAACATTTCATTTAAAACTTTGGTAAAACCTCTTGAATTAAACGTGAATTGACCTGCACTTGAATCTGATCTTGATTACTTGACTTAAAATCCACTGTGGTTGCAAACAGAGGCAAAATTACAGAAAAAAGTGTCACTATCCAAGAACCTTGAGGACCCAACTACTTTATAGATGTGAATAAGCACTAGAACTAATCATTAAATTATTCTTGGTAATTTAAAACACTGTGCACTTTACACCAAGTTTCACCAAGTAATTATTACCACAGGACCTGAGCAACCAATGAGCCAAGCACATGAAGGAGAGATCAATCTATCTGTGTGCAAAGTATGCTTCAGCTGTGACTGACTCTAAATTGCTCTGTTCAAGTATTATTTTAGGAGTCATATTTGTGCCACAACTTAATTTGCACCAAATGTCTCAGTGAATCATCAAGAGAGTTTGTGCAACTGTGCACACAATTATGCTATTTGGGCAGCTGCTAAAGATCATATCAAAGAAGTGGAAAAAGTCAAAGATCACAAACATTAAGCACAATAACAGTGCATTTCTATTAAAATTCTACCCACTGTTACACGACAGAAACAAATCTCACCATTGGTGTAAAAAGGTTAAAATGATCACATGACATTAAATGAGGATTACAAGTGAAGGGGCTTGAGCAGCAAATATTCTGATCAGTACTCAAGTCAGATGAGCATCAAGCTGAAGATTTTCAGAGATAATACCATTTTCCACTCAAAACCTGAGCGACTAACCAGACAGTCTGTGCACACTCAGGGGTGTCCAACTCCAGGCCTCAAGGGCCCGTGTCCTGTAGGTTTCAGATTTGTCCTTGATGCAACACAGCTGATTTAAATGGCTAAATTACCTCCTCAACATGTCAAGGGAAATGCATGACGGGTTATTTGGCTCCACCAAGTCCACACAAGTCACCACCAATGCATGCTCGATAAAACGGGCGGAGCGAGACCACATCCGGGAACTTTTCGCGTTCTCGGCTTGATGCGTACTTTGGATTGGGACAGTACTTGGTCTCCGACTGATGACGTATAACGAGTACACGAGAACGCAAGTACACACAAGTATGCATATTGAGACACGGCTAAGATCTCCAAAGGCCTGGTAATGAACTAAACATTTGATTCAGGTGTGTTGACCCAGGGTGATATCTAAAACCTGCAGGACACCAGCTCTCGAGGCCTGGAGTTGGACACCCCTGGTCTAAACCATCCAACAACAGAACAACAATAACCCCACACAGTAAATTTCACATCTACTACTTCATATTAGCAGAGACATTACAAAGAAGACATTTTACCATAATTTCTTCTTTGGTAATTGCGTCCCTTGTGCTCATTAGAATGGCATATGTTCAGGTATTGGAGGGGAAACATGATAGTGTCAACACATTAGACTGAGCCATTCATAAAGCCATAACGTATAACTTTGCATAAGCATAGCACAGTTATAACATGCACGGAAATCACCTTTGTAAACTTTACTTTGGGCAAATTTTCCGGCCTTCGATTTAAAAACAAATAACCCCCCCACATTATTTAATTTATGGAATTCAAAATATCTGCCCATAAAAGACTGCCCAGAGGTGTTACTATACCGGCTGCCTATTAGCAAACATTTCATTTTGTGACCGTTATTACAGAAAACAATATATCATACTATAATGATTGTAGCCCATGTACGTCTGTATGTATCTCCACTTTAATGGGCGTGCCAATCAGACCAAAACTTTGTACAAACTTTGTTACACATACAGCACTTATTAACATCTATATGTGTGTTAAAAAAAAAAAAAAGCATTTATTATAAGTCCCAGTTGTTTCGATTTTCCTGTGTATTATGTTCACTTCATTGTCCCATCTACGAATGCGGCGTTACAGTCTTCATTTGCGTTTGTTTTGTGTGACTTAACAGTCACCACAATTTGAAAATAAATATGGAAAAATCTGAAAAAGCACACCAGGCCTGGTAAATTCTCAATACAGAGAGTTTTACCCTAATACTTAATTTTGATAAATGTTTCTGTAAGATTCAGGGCAGGTGACAGACTCTCAAAGATCTAATTCTAGAGTGTCTTTCTAGTGTCTTTGTTGACAGGCAGGCGTCTCACCCTCTCACAGTCAGTCATTAGTGCTGATTCTTCCATGCACCTCCTCTTTGCCTAAATTTGGGCTGGCTAGCCCAGATCCTGGCGTGAAAACCTCCCTTCACAAACCTGTGGGTGATGTCACAGACACTGCATCTTTGTGGCGTCTACAGCTTGTGGTCACGCCTTTCACCTCAAACAAGTTGCTCTTTTTCATTTTGGACATCACTCTCTGGAAGCTGCCCCACTGAGTCATTTTAATAAACAACAAGCGGATCACCCTAGTTTGGAAAATGCCAAATATTGCACAGACATTACCAGACTGTTACACATGTCTACTGTGGAGGAGGAAAGGGAGAGCCAATAATCTGAATCTCTGAGATGACAGTAATTGGTCAGGAAGAATGAAAGCCAGATTAAGACAGCAAACAAGAAGCAATTAACATTTGCATGCAGGCTTCCCCTGACAGCGGTATACTGACCGCAAGTTAAATTCAAGGAGAATCACGATAATTGTCAGTAGCAGACTCCAAGTCATCCCTCACTATTTTTATTCAACAAATAGGAACAGCTTTTTAATTCTAATTTTAAATCATTTGCATACCTAAGCTTTAAGACATATAGGCGCAGTTGATGCCACTATGCCTTAAAAGAGGAGGGTTATTAAGCTTTTGACATAATATAGAGTAAAAATGGTGGGTAAATTGTCAGGAAAATCTTCTTTCATTTTATATGTTTATTGTTTTGAATAGGAAGTTCTTGAGATGAATTTATTTCCTACAGGGAACTAATCTTTGAAACCTATTATTCTGCATGAGGCATATTCACAGTAACATGTAAAGTTACATTTATGTCTAATCACTTTGACACACAGCATTTTGGGAATAACAGCAGTAGTTTTCAGCAATCTCACTAATTTTCCTCTGTTTCACCTGACTTTGACTTGACTGTCTAATCCTACAATATAAATCATTATTCACAATGTGGGCCAGTACTGCACTACATTTTTTCTTCTTCTTCTACTTCATTTCTCTTGGATATATAATCATCCACACTAAAAACACTATATATTAACACTAAAACGAGCACAATTGCTGCCTTTTCTAAAATGTAGGTGAGTAATTCACATGAAACATCCAACACAGCACATCTCTCTATAAAACAACTGCTTTTGTTTCCAAAGCGATAAATCAGGCCACTTGTTGGGTGTGTCTTTCCAATAACACGTGAGACATGATTCTGAACAGTGGAAAGCCATAATGAGCAAGCAAAATTCTTCAAATTTAGCAATCAAGTAACCCAACTGTGTGTATACGGCACTAGGGTGTGTAGGCACCACTGTGGTTTCCTGTTCTATTGTGTCTGTATTTGATGACTCAGTCGCACTTTCACTTCTTGAGGCCACATGAAAAACGCCGGTCATTCAACCACATTAACACCACCCAAAGAACATCGAATCATATCCTCAATCACTAAAGTACATAGATTTCCTAATCTGGAATAATCCGGTATGTCTTTTTTTTTTTCGCACTCCTGTGCGGCGTTGAGAGTCCGTACAGGACTGTATCCTCTATAGCCTTTTCCAGTACACTCAGACACGCAGACGTACACACAAATAAAACAGAAAACACACACACAGAGTACCTTGTGAGTCACGAACTGTAGCTGTAAGGCTTGGAAGGATGGAGGGAGGAAAAAGATACACCCAGTGAGTAGAGCTACTACAGTCTGCAGGCTCTCACAATGCAATTTAAAAAAAAACTGATCATCAACGTGAATGCTGATGCGATCACAGGATCAAATCAAGAACCATGTTCATTTTTGATCGGTACCTGAATACTGAAGTCACAGAGATATGCAGAAGTATGTTACTGAATGTCATTAAATATCAACACGTTCTGAATGAGAAACTGCCCTGTATACACAGACTGGCCTGTGACTGTTTTACCTGTAAAATATAACAAGGTTGCTATGAAGCAATTCAAGAAATGTATTTTCTAGATAACAAAAAGAACTCAAATTGTAATTTTGTAGCCTCTCATTTTGAACTGATTATTTACAGTCTGTAGATGAGTCATGTAAACATGAAGAGTAATGAGTTCATGCTGGTCTGCAGAAACAGTAACGTAAGATATTACAGAGAGGTGAATCTGTTTAAATTAGGGTGTGTTTTCGATCTTTTAATCAAACATTTTAACTTTTTTAAATACAAATGAGTGAAATATTTTTCAAACTCTGTTTTCAATACACTCAGCAATAGATCCAGTGGTACATAAGCCTGCGAGTGCTTTGCCTTTAAAACCGTAACTAAAAGAAACTGGTCTGGCTGAAGCAAACTACACATGAATCTAATAAGCAAGGTGATTAGAAGCTTTAAAAAAAAAAAAAATCAGTGCTTTACTTTTTATATAGACAGAGAAAACAACATGGAGACAAATAAACTTATATCCTGCGGCCCAGGTAACACATGACCTTCATCGACATAAATCAACAGTGTTCAAGCACAAAACGACAAACCTCTATCATATATGGTTGTTTGGAAGATGATGATATGTCATTTAAAATTGGATTTTTTTATAGGTTCTGAACCAAAGGATTATTGGACAGGCTTTTGTGACTTGCAAACGTTGTTGTTTTTTTTAATAGACTAAAACAAAAACAGACATATCGTCACTTTAAACGATCAAGGCTCATGAAAGGAACATTTTCCCAAACAGTCAGGATAACAAAACAAAAAAATTCAGAAACACTGATAATCTGTGTCAACATAACCCAATCATACATGGTCTAGACTATCTTCACTGAGTAACAGCTCATGAGCAAAATGCTTTTTTTTTTAAAATTCTGTCATATCTGTGTTAAAAAATTCATTAAAAATAATCCTTGACCTGCATCCTGATCCAGACTCACAACACAAACTAATTAGTTGTTTGTTTGTTTTAAACCACACAGCTGAACTTTCCACAAACGTTTGCTGAAATTTCATTTAACATGTTTCATTAATATTCAGCTAAAAACTAATAAAAGTGAAAATATCCTTTTCAAAGGTTATAAAGTCAGTGACCCCACGAGATCACCTCTCAATAGCGCGCGTGTGCTCACACTGTTAATATAGTACATATTTCTGAATAATAAAATGCAATGTTGATCATTTATAACTTTTTTAAATATTGTACTTAAATATAAACCACATCCTACTTACACACCACACATCACGTTGGTGAAAAATAAACGTGTATCCATCTGGTTAAAACCCAAAAATCATTCAAACACAATCGCCAACCAGCACTGCAAGATAAAAACTCAAGACAACCACCTCTCTCATCTAAGCTCCCAGGGAATATTGACCATATCGGGACTGTAACATGTGCAGTTAGGGGCACACTAATAGAGAGGTCCTCTGCCGGCTGGACACTGATATGTGGCATGTGTCTGCAGCCGTTAAGACGCCACTGCCACGCTGTGTCAGACAAGGTAATAGACCTTTTCCTGCAGTAACCGACTTTACAGACACTAAATATAACAACCTGTATCCTGGGCTGATTCTTTAGGAACTGACATATAGGCATAGTTCCATAATTTAGCAAGGCACTCCATATATCTGAGGTGGTGAATATACCTAAAGCACCCATAGATGAAAGCTTTTCTTTCCTTTATATGCATCATCATTCCTGGAAGACAGTTCTCTTTTTAGATCCAGATAAGCCGAGAGTGAATCCAAGCTATGAATGAGTGAATGATAACCAACAAAAATCAAAACCAACCTTTCAAATGTCTCAAAAGTGAAAAGAAAACCTCGGTGCTTTAGCCACTGCAGTCAAGAGCAACAGTGTGACAGTGTTGCTCATATAAGCCTATTAATAGCTGCACTGATTACTTTTAAACAATGTAGCATAAAACCAACATTTTGCTATCATCTACAGGCCTTATATTCAAATACAGTATTGATTATGAATAATCCCATCTAATGGTGCCATGTTGAAGTTTCACATGCTAGTTAATAACCGCACAACTTGGTTTGCTTTCAGTTTTGCAATTTAGCTGTGACTTGCAAAACCTGTGAAAGCACAGGACAGCAAAGACACCCCCTTTTTTAACGGCTCCTTCTTCCTTTGCTGCAGTGTTCTCTGATTGGCTGAATACATGTGTCAAGTCACTTCAGTGCTGTCAGAATGAGGCTTGTTATTGGCTGGTAGTCCAATCCCCACTCAGTCAATCTGCTGGGGCCAAGGCGTAGATCAGTAGGCAAGCAGATAAGTGCGTCAGGTGGGGCTGCAGCCGCTGCACTCCTGAAGAGGAGGAGGCACTCTGGGCCACGCCAGGTAACAGAGCAACAGCATGTAGGTAAATGAGTGGCCAAATGATTTTAACAATAACCTTCATTCACAGGTAGACCAAGTGTAAAGGTGCAGGAGGACTGATCCACCTCTGATTAGATTTTTCAAGGGCTGTAAATATATCCACAAAGAATTATGAAATGGTAAAACTAAGTCATGTGAGGATAAAATATATCTTTAGGGAAAAAGTTGAATTTGTACTAAGGGGTTACCTCCCCTACGATGATCCCTGACCAGCAGTCTAACAAGACACACATTTATTTTAATCTATAAACTGCTTTTTCACACAAGTCAAAGTCACGGCCTCTCTCGAGTCTCATTCAGCCATCTCTCTGACTCTACAGTTTCACTGACATGTTCCACACTCACTTCAGGGCAGCACATTAAAGCCCAACAGTGTGAGCAAAGCTGGCTGACTTCACACAAAGACAACACAATGACACTGCAGTGGTAAAAAAAAAGAAAAAAAGATTTAGGTCATGTCAGTGCTGTGAGTCACTTCTTGTGGTCTTCTGCCATACACTGCTGACATAAATAGCATCAGCACCACAGAGACACATAGACTATCACTCATGCTGTACTACTGATATGAAGTGGCCACAAACAATGATTATCACATCACACAGACTTGATAGATAGGAAAAGTAAATGGGAGTGGAGACTTTTTTCCAACAGGGATGTTGTTTGTGGGGTACATAGCAGTGGGTGTGACTTCCACCTGCAGGCCAGCCCAGGAAATGAGGCTCGATAAGGGCTCAACTTACCGGGTGGGGGGTAACGCAGTTGGTGCTCTCCATCCATTCCAGAAGTTCTTAGAGCCACCTACAGAAGGGAGCAAAAAAAAAAACAATGATTAACAATGATCATTAGCTCATATGCAGAGCGGGTAGTTCCAAACCAGCAAACTTTGGCTATTAACAGTCCTGTGACATCTTGGCTATTTTTTATTTTTTTGCTGTGCTCCACATACGTCAGTGCTCATGAGGAGTCTAACATTCTGATCAGTGCAAGAGTGACTGTTTTGCAGATTGAGGTCAGGATTTGGCTCGGAGTGTTATGTAACCTGGTATATGGGCCAGAATAATAGTATTACATATGAGCGCAGTTCAAACGGGAGCCACGGCGGTGAAAGGCAGGCTGATGCAGACTGCGGCAGTGTCTGTGTTTTTAGGCAATGGCTCAGTGCTCACAACAGACAGACGTGCCCCAGAGAGTAGACTGAGCGTTTTTCGTCTTGCCTTGTTTCATTTCTCTCCTTCCACATCAGTGTGTGCTCACCTCTTTTCTCACCCACGTGTGGCTATTCTGTTCCTTACATTTTGTTTCCTAAAATTTCTTGACGTTACCGTACGTGTGGGTTTAATATTTTCTACTTTTCCCATTCAATCTGTGATAAACTGCCCGAAGACAAGACAGACAGTAGCTAGATGAGACAAACAGACAGATAAATAGATAGATAATCTCTGTAGCAGGGATCTCATTAGGGCCTTGTCAATCTCTCATTGCCACTTTTGTTTTTTTGTTGTTTTTTTTTTCTGTCTTGCTCTAGAAGGGTGGGATATCCGCATTGGTTGCTATGGCACCAGACAGCTCCTCATTTCCTCAGACAACGGCTAACTGTGATTGTGTGTGTGTGTGTGTGTTCGTGTGTGTCTGCATGTGCCTCTGTGTATGTGTGCATCCACATGTCTAACTGTGTGCACAAGTAACGCATACATGTGTTAGGCCTCTTGTGTTTAATGTGACGAGTTGCAGCAAAGCGATAATCATCACTCTGCTTCTGCAATCAATTACAAAATCCACTTAAGATTCATAAACCATGACATATAAGCAGCTGCAGCTCAGCTTCATGCTACGTTTTAACTAGGTCTTCCCTCTGACTGACTTGATTTATTCAAGGGATCTTAGCGGGGTTACAACTCGTGTGTGACTGAGAAACAGAGTGAATTTCTGTTAGCTGTGGCTCTCAGTGTCTGTCTTGCTTTTCCTCTGCTGCTCAGTACTTTGTCAGATGTAAGTCTTTACAAACCAGCATCTTAGAGCCTTCATCCTTGCTGACCTGCTCTTTCACCTCAATTTGCACTCCAGCAGATGGCAGTGTCTGCTTGACACTGTAATATGCTCCTCCCAAACCACATTTCACTGAATGTTTATTTAAAGCGGGGAAAGAGTTTAATCAGGAAAAACAAGCTTCTTCTTTTTTTTAGAAAAAGTAATTTTAAGAAATTCATGTGGTTCTGTTTTCAAGCGAAAATTCAGGTCAGTGTTATCAGTCAGCAAATTTGAAATTACGACTGGCAAGAGGAAAGAATGTCTTAGTGTCAGGGACAGGCTTATTTTACAATTAAATTCTGCAGTTACCAAAAGAAAAAAGAAACAACTAAGCCTGAAAATATAGGAATGAAAAGTATACCCATGATTTTATTTTTTTTTTACTCTACAGGAACGAATGAATAACCAAAGAACAAGGCAGCCTGAAACCGGAGCTTGATGCCTGACGGCTGGGGTGGCAAAGAAAAGGACCACTTGGCTTTCTGTGTGTGTCTGTTCATGTACGTGTATATGTATATGTGAACAGGCTGCGGTGTTGGGTGAAAGAGGTGTGTTTTTTCCACCCTGAGGGGCCTCAGACTAGGGCTGGGCGAGGCGGAGCTCTGGGGAGGCGCAGCGTGGGGAGGGCTGTTTTAACTGAACTCAGTGCACTGTAACAGCAGTCGGGGCGGGAGGTCACAGAGTCCAGCATTCCTCTAGAGCGTTGTCTGTTTACATGACCGCCGCTGCCTGGGGGAGGTGGCAGCTCTGCATAACTATAACATCATATAACTCTCATCGCTTGCCTATATGTCCATCATCTAGCAGAGAGATAAGAATGCTTTATTCAGTGTTTCTAATGTTGAAATCTGTTCAGGCTTGAGACTTCAGTCAGCCACTTCATTCTGAGTGTACAAAAATGTCTCCAGTCACAATGGCTTCAAAGCACACTCAAACCTTTGTTTGTGCAGTAATGGAGGCACGGTAATATGCTTTCTTCTCCCTGTTTTGCATTACAGGCAGAGATACTTCAACAAGCGACATTACTGCATGTAGTTAGAATAACCTGTGAGCTAGACACAACATGCAGTACCTGTACTGCACACCAGCGACTTACAGAGCTGAACATTTGTTAATATGTTTAGCAGATATCGCTGCAATGCCTTGTGGATACTTGAGAATATGAAAAATACAGAGCATGAAACACATTTGAGCTTAGCCATCTGCATTTTATTAAAACTTGACTGACTTGTGTTTCCTTGGGCAATTGCTCAATCCCTGCAGTCTTTGCTAACTGGGAATGATTTTAATTGTAGTTCATTGCTTAAAACACACTATAATTCACATTTTTGCCATACTGAGAAAACAAATTCTGCATATTTTCTGTATAGGAATATTACACTGTGGTTAGTGCACCACAGGGCATGTAAAAAAAAAAAAAAATGTGTGTGAAAATGTGAAAAGCATTGCAGAGCAGGATTAAGGGGCCAAAGATGAGATTGTGTCAGGTGGGTCAAAGGACCAGCTCCACCTACTCTCAAGTGGCTGAACTTATCAGGTTATTTACGTGGAACAACTTAGACTTGGTTGGCTTGAGTTGCTGCTGGCCTCTCTGAAGAGCTAATGCGGGCTAAACTTTGACTGTAGCTCCTCTGTGCTGCTGCTTTTCACATCCCAGAGCCTAGAAGCCAGCTGGTCAGCTCCAGGGGAGCACAACAGAGATGGGGAGTGACATCCAAGCCCTAGAGAGACAGTGCTCTGACTGTACTGTGGACTAGGGAGGGGGAGCATGGCTGTCAAAGGCACCATTGTTTGACAGGCCTGCATGGTTTCACGTGCAGCACATGATTCTCACTGAGGGTCTGAACTATAGCCCAGTTCGATCTAAACTGTCCGGGAGGATGTAGTTGTGGCCTCCCGGGCAGGTTAAAGTGTAACTGTGTCCGTGTTTTCTCAGGAAAGTGTGTTTACCTAGAGGACCAACATGGAGGCCCTTTTGTTTAACTAAGTAGCAAGGCTCGCCCTAAAAGTAAAGCTCTCTGAAATACACAGGAACCAGGAGGCCCTTCGGTGTTCCACTAACTGGTTGGTAGGAAGTATTTTCATGATTGTATGTACTCAAATGTTTGTTTGCATGTATGGGGGAAAATGAAGTCACATGCACAGACAATTTGCATGTCAAACAAATCTAAAAAGTATACAAAGGAGTACAAGCTGAGATTTTTTTCATCCAGATGAATGCAAACAGCCCTCAGTGAAAGTGTACACAATTCAGAGGTACCAGTCTCATTTAGAGACCAGAACAGCTGCAGCCAATTACATGCAAATAATCAGGCAGACTCAGAAAGAGGAAATTTGGGCATTTATTTGTGACCACTCAAATATTGGGTCCAAACAACTTTGCACTTGGTACCAAACTAATCAAACCACTGCTGACTTAGCAGGAGATATGGATGAAAAAACATCATTTGAAAAGGTATGAAAGTGAAAAAAATTTAATAAAGACCTCTAAATAATAGGCAAGGGTTTCAATAATCGATTTTAGCTTGAATAACGCGATATCGATTCATTAAATGCTGGATCGATTTTTAAATATAAATGTATTTTGCCAGAAACACCAGAATCTCAGGTTAATTTTAACAATTATTTTAACAACCACCAAACAGGTAAAACAGCAAATGACAGCAGATAAACGGATTCCGTCCAAAGACGTAAACACAAAGCGCGGACCCGACACAAATGTCGACCCGAAAGACGACGTCTCACAGATTCTGATGCTGCAGGTTTTGTCACTCTCCAACCAAAATTCACTGGACCAGCAGCAAAAGAAGATCAAACTTATGCTTCACATTTGATAAATATCGTCATTACTTCCCTAAAAAAAAAATCACACTTCCTGCAGAGCTCTCTCTCTCTCAATGTACTTCAAGAACAGTTTCCCATCTAAAAATCTTTTTAGATGGGAAACTGCAGAAACAATTTTGAATAATGCAAAAAGTTTTCTGCATTATTCGCTTGCTTATTACGCACCAGTCTACCGTTGTTTACAGCGCTGTCATTTTTTGTTTTTTTTTAAATGACCTCCAACAAGAAAGCCTAATTTCTGCTGTTCAATACCGAAGAAATTTAAACTTTTTAAAATTATGCCAAATTGCAAAACGCTTATCTGTGTCTCTAATAAAATCTCTGTAACTTTGCTCTGCTTCACTTCAGCAGCATCAGGTAATGTTCATATGTTGTGTCATGATTTTCTTCGGTTTTTGTTCTACTGCAAAATATTTTTAAGGCAGTTATCTGCTATAAAATGCCAGGCCAGGAAAATCTCCTTTGTGTTTTTCTGTGTTTTATCCTCAGTTACTTTGATACAAAGGCATCTGCTGTCATGCCTACACCTCTGATCAAGTCTCACAAGTGTCAGTACTGATAAATGATCAGAATTATAATATTTCTGACTGTCTGAGGCAAAATTGTATCGAATCGGGGATCGAATCGAATCTGGACCTTGTGAATCGGAATCAACTCAATTATAGAAATCAGCCCTACTAAATAACCAGTCTTTTAATCTGGGAGCTTCAAACAACAAATTCAAGCAAAAAATAAATAAATAAATTTTAAAAAATTATGTAAACCCAACATCATTAATTGAGTAAATTCCTTGCAACACATAGTATACAGCTGACACAAATGAAGTGCGGTATGCGTTGCCACGTCTTTAAGCTCAACTCGCAGACTCATTAACCTTACTTCACAGTACACCCCTCTGATTTAATGTTTACCATGTTCACACTGCAGCAGAAACTGATGGGGAGGTCATCAGTTAGCAGATGTTTTGATACAGACGTTTTGAGATAACATGTAATAAAACTGATCCTCAGAGAGTGTCTGTCAAAATTTATGACAACCCATCAAGTATTTTATGAGATATTTAGCTGCATAGTCCGAGGATCACCAAGCCAGTAGTGATGAACCTCTGGACCAACACATGTACAAATCTTCATATCAATCCATTCAACAGATGAAGAGCCGCTGGACCAACTCTGTAAACTCATTTACAAATGTTTATTTTGTAATCTTTAAGTGGTGTGACTGTTTTGCGGGATTGAGTCATCAATCCCGCTGTTAACAATAAAACTGCTAACACAGCACATTAATGACTCGACAGGTATGTCCAAGCACAAGTATGTTTACTTTGTTTCTCCCTGCCACTACCAGGGATCAGCATGCCGATGGCTGTCAAACACAAACAACAAGCCACTCCAATGATGGAGAAGGAAAAAAAATCTCATATATCCTTGAAATACTTTTCTTCCTTTCAACAAATAAATAAAGTTCGAAAAGTGGATAAGTGGTGGTGTAAAAACATGTTTTTTGGTGAATGGGACATAAAAAAAAAAAATGGTTTTAACTTATTCAGTATAAATTATTATCCTGTCCCTGAAACTCTAGAAAGCATTTGCTGCGAATTTATTAAAGATTCTTTCTGGCCACCAGAACAAAAAAGACAAAGAGCTTTAATTTTAGAAGAAGTAGGCATGATTTATTTTGAATTAAAAAAATAAATAAATTGATAACACTTAGAGGAAATACAAAAGGTAATAATACCTGTTTTGCCTTTTTAGTTTTCAATTTTAGTTTCTAAAATAATGTTAAGTAACATCAAAGTACTATGATTATCTCTTTAATGAAACCAAAGGCAGTGTCTCCGGCTCTGTTTAAAATAATATTCCACCAATCAGTCGATGCACCTTAATCTCGTTAAAAGCCTTTTAATGCTGCACAAACCACCCTTTGGTTGTCAAGCAAAAATGTGGTCTTCACTTTGCTACCCCATCATAACACTGAGACTGGTACTGACTGCACAACTAAAACCGTTGTGGCTTTTTTAAAACCTTATGCACCAGT
>VOQK01032552.1:36808-51379 GCA_015052645.1 Benitochromis conjunctus
AAAAAAGGAGTCCTAAAGCAAATTATTCAGACTGGCTTTGTAATCTCGTCACTTTCAAACCAAGTGTGCACACTGAAAATGTGTATGCCATAGGTGTCATTAGGTCAACAATCCTGACCGTGATTTGTTACATATACTAGGGACATTACATTACTTTCATATGTTCAATTCAATGTTCAATTCAATTCAATTCAATAAAAATTTTATTTACACAGCACCGAATCACAACAACAGTCGCCTCAAGGCCCTTTATATTGTAAGGTAGACCCTACAATAATAAATACAGAGAAAAACCCAACAATCATATGAGCCCCTATGAGCAAGCGCTTTGGCGACAGTGGGAAGGAAAAACTCCCTTTTAACAGGAAGAAACCTCCGGCAGAACCAGGCTCATGCTCTGGAAGAGCGCCAGAAGATGTTCTGATCAGAGAGTGGATACATCACTGTCTGTCTCTGTGCTATCAACTATCCAATAAAAGCAAAACTGACAAAAAAATAATTATAAAGATCATGTTTTAAGCAGCTAAGTGGCAAGGCTGGTTTATGTGTTCTTTGGGCACACAGATACTGCATTTCAAAGGAGTGGTTGAAAAGTGAATGCTTACAAATGACCAAAGAGTCTTTTACTGAACCAAGTGGTGGCCCTAGTACATTTTGTCAGTTTTAAGTAAACTCCAGGAGAGTATTGTGTTCAAAAATGTTCAATTTGACTGAAAACAATATTAACTCAAAATTGCAACATATGTTACTCCACATGTAGGTATTAGTGCTGCTTTTAATCTTATAAATCATGGCCTAATTAAACTGTCTGCATATGGATTGAAATCATCAGCCACTACATGAATGAAGGGTTAGTATTCCAAGCGACAGCACATGTATTTTGTTTAATGATTTACTATCAAACATTAAAATAATGACAATGTAAAGTTGATCAGGGTAGCTATTTAGGGCATCTGCTATAACTTACCCATTGCCATGTACGCCGATGACAGTACCATTTTTGTATCTGCTGATAATTAGAAAGAATTTCAGAATATGTTTTATTGGGTTGTTGTTGGTTTCTTGGTGGGTTTCTGAAAATAGGTTAAAGTTGATTGAAAAAGTTGTCTATAAGTCCAAGAGCCTGGTGCAAACTGTTATTTAGAGTACACTGTATATGCATGTGTAATGTTGAGACTGACTTTACAGATACTGGGTGAACAATCTTCAATATGTATGTTAATGTCATCTATCCACATATTTTCTGGACATTTTGTTTTGTGCTTGATTTTAGCAAACATTAAACTGAACAGATACAGTTTTCAAAGTATATATAGTATCCACAGGTTCTTCAAAGTAAGGGTAATCTTTGGAAATGTACACTTTTGTGTTTTTTCTCCAGAAAGCTTGCACACTCAGCAAGGGTGTCCTGCATCCTGCAGGCAGATATAATGCCTTTTCTCTGGCCCAAGGGTCCATATTTCCACTCAAGATGCTGATTCAGCCCACGACACACAGGCTTACTTTGAGAAATAGACAGTAAAGGAAAAAGAAGAAAGTTTAATTTCATAACCTAGAGCAGTAAAATAAGAAGTTTGTGGCCAATTGTTTAACTCCTCTACTGAACTTATTACTCTACTGAGAATACACAGACGATTGATAGCTTCTTTATCTAACAATAAGCTTGTAAAATTAGCAGTAAACACCCTGGTAGCGCAAATATAAAAACAAAAAAAAAAACTATTGTGTTAGTTCATTAAGTCATGTGACTGCATTTCCTTTGGATTAAGATCAGGACTCCAATGCAAAATTTTAATCTTCATTTTCAACCATCATAGTCATTACCCTGTGCTGCTTCGCCAACATCCTAGAAATTTTATTGATACAATTTAAAATTAATTGCTTCCTAACTGATGCAACGTGTCCATGCTCTGAGATATCAAGGCACCTGAAAAACCGTGATCCTCCCAGCAACATGCCAGGGATGTGCGAGCAGGATTTTATGTGGTGCCTTTTGCATCCATATCATAGCTTTGTGGATTTTTGCCAAAAACATTCTTCTTCAACTTATCATCTGTCCACAGAAAATTTGTGGAAAATTCTGTCCGTCTTTTACAAACTTGAGATATGCCAAAATACTTTTTGGTTCAAGGTACCAGTGATTGCCTTCACTATCCCCTTCTCTTAATTTAGAAATTCATTCTTACAGTTTTTCATGTAGTGGTTAAATGAGCAAATGACTTATCAAGGTGTAAAGAATTCTGCAGGTGTTTTGATGTGTTTTTTTGTTTTTTTTTAAATAAGAGCTGCACAATGTGTTCTTGTGTTGATGTTGTCCTTGTAGCCATTTTGACCACAGGCTTTTACAGCTTTTCTTACTTTTTCCCCATTTTCTTAATACTTTCTCTAAAGAACTATGAAAGTTTTCCTAATCAAAATCCATCTTAGGAACAGAATTTGTTTGTAACTACTTGGTGTCACTGTGTATTTAATAAAGACATTAAAAAAATACACTTAGTTGTGAAGCAATCTAATCATATAGTGTAGTCTTGGGTATCAATGATGGTCCAGGTAATCACCAATCGCTAATCATGGCAACTTTAAAGCTTGTTATTCCATTAATCAATTAATTTAATAGATTCATATTAAATGTGCCTCACAACAGTTTCATGTTGGCATGTTCACGTATATCCAATGAGAAGAAAATAAGAGAAAACATAAAGTGTGCTTTTTTGTTAGTTTGGTGCGGTGTAGCTTAACACCTCTTCTCAGCTTTTTGTTTCACTGCACATTTACCAGTAGAAGATGGATGAGCCAATTTAATCATAATGACAGGCATGTTACTCCTAGTGCCCTGTCCCACTTTAGGTAATATGAAAATTTAAAAAGAATTTACATGGAGACTTGAAACTAGTAAAGTTAAGTCACTACAAGTCACAAAACAGAACCAAAGAAAGACTCAAAATAAGTTGATTTGATTATTAAATGTTGTTTACATATACAAAGTAGTTTGCAATTAATATGCATAGAGAGCTATATAAAATTCTTATGCAAAAATGAACAATAGCCTCTGAATAATTGAAAGAAGCATAGTTCCTGTTATGAACAGTCAAAAACAAATATTTTTTGAAAGACTATAAGACTGTGAAAATTAAAGCACCAGAGTAAAAAGCAAATGCAACAACGTAGAAAGCCTGTGATCACTGAAAAAAATACATGTGTAAATACAAATTAGTCCAACTGCATGAACATAAATATAATTTGTGAGCACCAGAACTCAATTCTAGACCCACAGACTGTGTCTGTCTGTCTGTCCTCCTGCATCATATCTCTATATGGGAAAAATAAAATGCCAGACAAACTGGAAAGTGCTTCAGACGTTGCAGAGGAGTTACTAATGTTTCTGTAACCGCTCAGACAGTCTGAGGACATTGCATAATGTCAACCTATACACTGCAGACACAAACAAAAACCTTGCAGGTTTGGTCTTTGCTACAGAATATGAAGAGACATCTGATAAACATTAGGAGAACATTCTTTGGTCAGATGCAGATGAAACCAAGATAAATTTGTTCAGTTCAAATGGGAACCAGCATGTTTGAGGTGAAAAAACAGCCACAGTGGGCGCTCAGGGAGTGCACTATCCCACAACTCAAACACAGAGGTGGTAGTGTGACTTTATGTGGCTTCACGAATGCACCCAGAATGTCTGTGGATACACCAAAATACTAGCTTATAAGATTGTTTCATTCCATCGGAAGCATATGTCGTAAATCTCACGAGACCGTAAAGAATGGGGAAAATTTTTCTTTTAACTAAAAGCTGTCACCCTGACGTAAATGTTGCCCAACTTGAAGAACAACAGGAAGAATGGCAGAATCTCTGTAACATCGGCAGTTTCCATAGCAAGGAGGCTGATGTATTGAGACCAATGTGCAATAACTTTTACATGGCTTCACTCTGCTATACATCTGCTATGGGTTCACATTTGTTCTCTGTGTAAATGATTTCTCTAAGTTATGGTAAATGGGCTGGTTCTCTTATAGTGCTTTTCTAGTCTGAGCACTCAAAGCTCTTTATACGCATTGCCTCATTCACCCATTCACACCCATTTATAGAAGCACTTTTCTTTGCTTTTTCACACACATTCATACTCCAGTGGATCAAATGGATCCAACTTGGGGTTAGTATCTTGCCCAAGGACAGTGGCAATCAGACTGGGAGCAGCCAGGGATCAAACCACCAACCTTCCAATTAATGGATGACCTGCTCTACCTCCTGAAGTCTAACGCCCAGACACACTGAGTCTTCTATTAACCTTCTACTAAATGCTTCATTAAGAGGAACTCTCAGATAAATGTGTCTTCAATGAAACATATTTTTGAACAGGTATATTTTACATATTGGATACTAAGCTATACAATGACAAATCCGTCCTCTGTCTGTCTATCGTTTTCTTTAATGTGGAAGGCTGGAGGCTAGTCCAGGTGTAACTTTGAAAGAGTGTTTTACAATTATGCATAAGACTCACTACTTTTTCACCAATACCTAATCTTCACCAGTCTAAACACAGGTGCAGCCAGTTCATTTCAAGGTGAGGCGCAAACAATAAAATATTGGTACAATTAGCAGTAAATTCTGTGTTGCAAACATTAGTAAATTATTTGTGCGCTTGGTTTAAACATTGCCCTCCATATATTTTGTGCCTTGCTAAAAAAAAAAAAAAATGTGCAGGTCAGAAAGTCAACCAGTCAGTTTCTTACACGGATTCTCGTCATAGCACTCTCTTTGTAAAATCAACAGTACTTTTCTTTTTCTGTTCTTTTTTTTTCTACACCAAAACAAATGTTTGCCTTTTGCTGTATTAAGAATGTAACCCTTAGAGTAACTTCAAAGACTAAAATACTGAAGAATCACGACCTCTCTCTATTGTAAGGCTCATCCACGGCTTTTTTTCCTCTAACTGGCTCAATATCTGATCAGCGGGACACACAGAGCCAACTCCATACTGCATGATAGTCACATCAGCTGGAGTCTAGGACAGCAAAAACCTTAAGTGTTCACACCTGAGGGGTGCTCTGCATGAATTGCTCTAGCTCCTCTATACACCGCCCCACTGCCACTTGTGTTACCTGAGGAGGATCAGGAAGGCCACATCTGGATATGTTCTGGGGGCTGTAATTTTAGAAGCTCTTAAACAACCTTAATCCCCTCACAGTGTGCTATTTATTTTGGTCATGTTCTTTCGTCAATAGCCAGATTTTCTAAGAAGCAGGCAGCATTTCAAAGGGAATGACATACTGAGGCCCAATATACCCAACAGATTGGAAACAATAAAAGCAGTCATTTTTTCCAGCTGAAGATTACTAATCTATAGGTACATTTTGTCTGCTTCATCCAACATTGCAAACAGATTTTTCTTTTCCAAGAAAGTCAGCTGAGTTCAGTACATCACAGCATACTTGTTTTTCCAGTGATCACCAAGAAAATCAATTAAAAAGGAAAAACTTCAATATTACAGAGAAATGTAATTAAATCCCACTCCACAAACTTTTCCTAGCTTAAATACACATTAACCCAAAACAAAAAGTTCTTTCACAGAAGCAAAGCACAAGTCATCAGAAAGATCCATAAAAATGATTTAATTGCAATTCATCCCACAAGCTGCCATAATGACTAAATTTACCACTTAATCATGCTTTAATTGGGGGATTTTCAGCTTCATTACATAACGGGGGGATCTAACTTGAAAGGATCAGGAAGTAAAAAGTCTCATCTAGTCCGTGTGTTAGCAGGTTTTTTTTGAATAAATTCAAAAATGCACTAAAGCATTGGGCCACACGTCTTAATCTTTGAATTCAGGTGTTTTAAGTCTTGTTGCCACAGGTATATTAAATGCAGTCTGCCTTCACAAACATTTATGGATGAATGGGTCATTCTAATGCGCTCACTGAGTTTGAGCGCGGTACTGTAACAGGATTTAACGGTTACAACAAGTCAGTTTGTGAAATTTCTTCCCTTCTAGATATTCTGAGATCAGCTGTAAGTGGTGTTACTGCAAATTAGAAGAGTTTGTGAACCACAGTAATTCAGCCCCAAAGTGGTAGACCACATAAAGTTACAGAGTGAGGTCACCGAGTGCTGAGGCACATAGTGCGTAAAAGTTGCCAACACTCTGCTGACTCAATAGCTGCAGAGCTCCAAACCTCCTCTGGCATTAACATCAGCACAAAAACTTTGCACATTCATCACTGCATGGGTTTCCATGGCTGAGCAGCTCCCGTAGGTGTAATGTGTAGGCAGCCCGGTACTTTAGTCCATACGGTATATTATTAGAGACATTGCAGCAAGGATATAGTGATGTATTACTTACCCCATATCAAGTCATCATTTAATTTTGCCATTGTTTTAAGAATTCAACTAAGATTTTCTGTAAACTCCTCGTTTAAATAAATACACTGCTTTCCCTTTTGGCCTTAAAAAGGGTGAAGTAGAGCAGGGGTTAGTTTACAGCAACAACCACGTGGTGAAACGAGACCAAAAGGCGAGACGAAACAGCCAGACGACATATTTGTGAAGAAACCAGTTAGGAGACAAACAGGAAGAGAGAGAAAAGGAAGAGAAAACAGAACATAAAGGAGACGGAGAAAAACATGAGCTCGTCAAACGAGTGAGGTGAAGAGTGAAAAAGGCATGCAAAATGGTCATATTTTACAACTGATAGCAGGCGTGTGGTGTGGCAGGCACACGGGGAGTTCGTTTATTAGCGCTATTCCTTTTAAGAGGGGTTGTCCTAAACAAAAAAAGAGCAGGTTCAGACCATTTATCTCAGCCCACTGTCTTTACAAAGCATGATACCTTTATTTTACTCAATCCATTAAAAAAAATCAGTCGATAAATGCCTGCATAAATAACACCTAGAGAACAAGCAATCAGCAGGAGTGTGTCTGTGTTCATACAGTCAAATGAAACCTATAAAGCCGGAATGGGATTTTAGCATTACTTGTGTCAGTTACTCAAGCTTTAACATCCAAACAACAAGCAGTTCAGTTTTATAACATTCATGGCTAACAGCTTTATTCAAACAAATCTTACTCTTTGTAACTGACTGCACACACTTCTATGCTAGGCTGTGATATGAAAATAACAATTAAAGCTTGACAAGTCTGACAGCAGCACAATTTGGGTTCAATTAGTTTTGTTCATCTTAATGAGATGAAATGACAGTCATTGCAATCGCGTTGTTTAATGCAAAGAGAAGCAAAAAAAAAAAAAGACGATATGACATGTTGCATCACTGCACTAATTTACGAAACATTACCTCAGCAGACACAAGGAGCAGGGAAAGTAAGAAAAGTAGATGAAAGGTTATGGAGGGTTACAACTTGCCAAACACTGACAAAAATTCACACGAAAAGTGTTTCCCTTCAAATATCTGCTCTCCAAATGTCATTCTGACGTGGAGGAAACTAAGACTACACTTTGCTTATGATGATGATGATGATGCTACAGATGTTTTGTGCTTAAGTCAACCACATTAAAAAAAATAGATACAGGAAATCTTTTAGGGAAGGTTTGGGTAGAACATCAAAGGTATTTGTCCAAAAACAACAGGGTTATATTTAAAGAGACATATGTCCCACATATGCAACCAGCCAAGCAGAGGTTTGCACAGACACTAATGCGTTGGTTGGCCTTTGGTTTGTTTAGGGATTACTCTAAACTGTTTAGTGAAATGGTGTGTGATCACTGCCTAAAACTGTCTTTTCAGACCTAAGCCTCTTGCTGATTACCACAGGAAAAACAGGTGCTCTGTCACATTCTTTCACCTACACCTAAACTTTCGTCTGTGACGGTGCTTTCAGTTTTTACATTTTCAAGGGGAAAAAAATATGTCCAGATATCCTTACAGCCCTAAACTGATATGACCTCAAACAAACACTTCTGATGGGTACTTCATACATTCTATAAAACTACTTAACTACTGTACATCAGTAAGAAATAGTCCTGCCTCATAGACCACGCAGTGTACTGAGCAGACACCTTTAGTACTTGACAGTTTCACAGCAACAAAATCATTCCAAATAACTGAAGTCATTTGTAACTGTAATATCCTGCTAAAATTAGATAATTAGAGAAGACAAGTGCACTTTATAACTTTATAAACATCCCATTTGTAATCAGTAACGAGGCTGACTCGACCACTGGCTGTGGTGGAGTGACCTTCAAGTACGGCTGTTATTATTTTCCACAGAGGTCAGCAGCTAAGAATGTGAAGCACGCAGAGCCTGAAAGATCCCTTTCTCTTCCCAACAACCCCCAACACTGTTTTCTAATTTTTTTTACTACTATACCTATACAGTACCTTCATTTCTGTTTGAAATCAAGCACAGTTTGAAGCATACCTTGAGGTAACTCCACCATCCTATATGTCCACTCCTTTTTCTTCCTGTCCTACACTTTCAGCTGCCTCAGGTTTGTAGCACACCCTATTGTGAGCACTAAATAGGATGTCATGGTGACGCTGGTCAGTATTTTGAAGAACAGTAGTAAATCATTGGAGAGACCTGAGAATAAAATAGGAGAGCTATTTTAATCTGTTTCCCTGCAGGATATCCTTGGACAGCATGTCAAACAGAATCACACACAACAGACATTAACTTGAGTCGAGCCATTCGGAGTGCATTCAAGCTCATGGCATTCACAGTCTTTAATTATGCATCTCAGCACTGCATGTACACAGAACCTAGAATTCATCGCTTTTAATCATCCTTAACATGACTACTTCTTATCGTTGTTGCTCTGTGAAGCACTCTAATGTAGAGGTTACTGGTAAGTGTACAAATATATGTAGAAAATCTCAATGAATCCCCACAACATTTCAATGAGGATAAACTGAGTGCATGCTTCACACACTGATCCCCCCAGAAGCTCTGAAGTTCTGATTCTTCCCTCGTAAACACAGAGACATTGTGGCGACAGTACCACGAGAATATTTCAACATTATATGGACGTCACCTTGCTCATTAGCTTAGCTACAAACATTCAGTCCTCTCTTTGGTCTCGCTGAACAATCCAAAAGGCTCACCAGCTTTTAATGCTGCTATGTTGTTAATGTTTTATTAATGTGCTTAGATGTCATTTATTTTATGTTTTATTTATTTCTCATACCAAAGAAGCATCAACTTACATAACATTTAAATTTAGGGTTAAAATTAATATGTGGGGGTATGCTTGATGAAAGATGTGCATGTAATTAAGAAAGTTAGATAAGTAAGAAATGGGTTTGGCTGTTTAGCATCATAATTAAAAAATACAAATAAAACTACCAACAGTGTTTCTCTGAATCTGAAAGTTATATGAAAGAACAATGTAAAGAATTTTTGGAGAAAAGGAAAATTGAGTAGCGTTGAATAGTGCTCTATTATGATGCTGAGTCAGACTAGGCTCATACAGAAAAACTTCCATGACTTTTAAGCAAATGTTCATGACCATATATTCTATATATCTATTAAAGTGTACTTTCATATGTCTCAGCTCTTTCCCACATAAACATGAAATTTGACGGCCTCCCTGGTACCGATAATATGGAGTTTTTGCACCTCAGTATATATCATTATGACCATTAAAATAGTTTCTGGGTTTTTCTAAGTGTAGTCAGGCAGAGACTACCCTCACTATAACTTCTGATTCAAACCCAGTCATTTTGTTCAATAAGCAGCCCTCAAATGTGACAGAAATCACTGGGTTCAGAAAAAAACTTCCAAGGATGACTTCAAGTAGGCTCTCAAAGGATAACAAATAATGTGTTTTTATATAAAATAAACATTTAAGGTCAACACACCAGGAAAATGTCTACAGAAAGAAAATGTGTCAAACCATGATAATTCATTGTGTAGTCATAGTTAACAAACAGCTACTGTAGGAGCGTTGGAAAAATATCCCGCCTTGCGATGGAACAGAGAAGATAGCAAGTAAGAGCTAAATTAGTGTAGCTGTTAGCCACGTTTAGCATCCACAGTTCCTTTGCCAATTTAGGGCAGGTTTCTAGACACATCACTCACAATGGTTTGCTTCATGGTGGGCAAGAGGAAACTGTGCCGCTGCTAGCAGGTGTCACACCAGGAAGGGGAAAAAAAGACGGTTCTGGAGAAGAGACTTAATATGCTGGAGGCACCCAAAGCTTATTGACATTCGCATGGCTAGCTACCTATCTCATGCTAAGAGCGCCAAATGAGTCTACATAGTCTCCCCTTCATGTCCTGGGTACATGTCCTTTAAGTCATGCCCTATAACTTTACCATTGAAACCTAATTTAGCATTTTCCAGGTACTGCACAGATTTGCAGTCTTGGCTTTTCTAAAGCTTTCCCAGTATATTTATTTTCTAATACTTTTCTAGGTCTAGAAATGACCATTTTCCAATTCCATGACCAAAGGTTTTCTATGACCATACGAGCCCTGCCTAGGGGTGAAACAATATCAGTGAGGCAATATCAACTTCCTTTGCTTCTTCATTAGCTTCCTCCTGCAATAAGTTATCAATATACTGTCAACAAACAGCATTAAAATTTTAAACAGTCAGGCGGTCTAAACCATTGATCCACCAGTTTGACTTCATGACTCCTCGTGATGAAGCTTATCAAATGAATGAACTCATCCTATCAAAACAAAATGCACGGACACACACAAACATAGACACAGCGAACTGTAAAGAACAAATCCTTAATTCCTAACTTTTCCCTCTTTTGGTACACAGATATCCAAATCCATTATAGGTCATTGTTAAGGTAAGTATCGGGTATTACATAATTACTCTATTGTGATGCCACTGAGGGCAACATATTAAATAACTGTGCATAAAAGAAAATTCATATAAAAAAAAAAAAAGACATGATGCTGAACCACAAGTTAACTTTCATTTGGTGCCACCTTCTTTGTTCATTGCCGCCAGGTTAATCAATTCTGTCCTTGTCTGCTGACGTCCATTTAAGCTACCAATAATGTTTTACACTACAGTCCTTAAACAAGCAGCAACATCATTGTAAAAGTTAGCAGAGCTCTCTGATCCACTCATGCTGTGATATCATGTCATTTGTGCTCACGTTCATGCGAGGGCCATTTTTACAATGCAGACTGGCCTTATATTGAAATCTCCAAATGCAGATAATGTAGCACCAACACTTTTTTTTTTGTTTTAAACATGTGAGCATCATTTCAGTAAGGGTTAATGGATTAATGGATTTCTAGTGAACTGCTTTAATTTAAACCAGCAGGGGTAAATGCTGTCTGCTCTGGGGTGAAGCCATCACATTGTCCTGTTGTTTACTGTGCGTGCAGTTCTTTTTTTTTTTTTTAATTGTTTTTTTACTTCTGGACATGTGAGATGTCGCAACAAACGACAAGCAAAAGAAGACATATCCTGAAAGAAGCAGAGCAGCTAAGATTAACCACAAACTAGACAACACAAAACTCAACACACACCCACAAACGTGTTGGCACACACATATACACAAAGAGCACAAACAGAAGCTCAAGTCAAAGAAAAGTGTATCACTGCCACAGTCCTGTGCAGTTTACTGAGGTTTGTAACAGAAGTTGGAACGAAACTGAACAAAAAACAAGGTGAAAACTTTCACAGTGATCCTGGCTCAAGCCAAACAACCTGAAGTAACTTTAGCTGTTTGTGAAACTTACCCTTTTCCCCACAAGTCTGCTTGTTGTCAGTCTTTCATTCCAGCTAGGCAAGTTTGTTCCTCAGATTTCTTTCGTCTCAAGATGGAGGCAGAAACTCTCCAAACACCGTTCCTTTGCTCTGAGTTTTTGTTATTACCAGGTCCGGCTCTGCTTCTCTCCTACTGACTGCTGCGTGAGCTGCTAACATGACAACACTGATAAACAAGCAGCTGGAATGACAGACACCAGTGCTCAAACACACAGGTGCACGCAGACTCCCAGTGAACACAAACAGAGAAGGCATAGACAGCTCAGAGGAGCACAGTATAAAACAGCTCCTTTGCCAGCAGTTCACCCCTTGTGTGGAACTCCAACCTTACTCCACCTACCTCCTCCTCCTCCTCCCCCTCCTCCTCCCCCTCCATGCACCTCCCCTCCCTCTCTCCTAAACAGCTCCAAGACACAAAGAGAAAGGGGGCTCAGAAGTTTCTTTTTCTTCAACTTTTTCCTGTTAACAGTTCATCGCACAAAACAGAACAGTCATCTTTTCCTGGTTAGAAAAAAAACACACACCGAACTGCTTCTGTGCGACAAAGTGGAGCAAAACAGTGTGAAATGTTTGTTTTTATCCACACTTTAAAAGTACGATCCTCTTTATTGACATAAAAACCAGAAACAGTCAAACTGAATGTTCGCGACCATTTAAAATCTTTTTTTTTTAAACTCAAACCTTTTGCTTGCCTCCATCTTTTCAGTGGTGCAGAGAAAAAAAGATGTACGCTTTATATGCACAGAAATCTTTTAGCTGCGCTACTTTAAATAGCCCAGATTTCATGATCCTTTGACACAATTTCACTCATCACAGAGATACATGAATGAAAAATGTCTGGGCAAAGCAAAGACAAATAAGCACGGCCATATGTCATTTATTCCACATACAGCATTAATCCTGGCAAACAGTTAGAAATGTCTTATATTAACTGACCTTTCCTTTGAATTTTCAATATGACTGATTATAGTTAGTAGCTAGTACGGCTAGCGTTGTGAGCCCAATAGAGCAGATGAGAATGCCCGCCATGATGATGGTGAAACCTGTTTTATAAAAACAGTCAAGGTGAAGGCTCCTGGAAATGTCAATCAATTGTTTCCTTGGGAGGGGTGCTGCTCTCAAATAGCTTCTGCTGGCTCTCGCTCATCTAATTTCTGAAAATATTTGTTCATATCAAAAAAGTTCTTTATTTGGCACCACTGTGTTTGATGATGTTTGCGCTTAAGTTCGTCCACATATCCAAAGTCGACAAAAAACTACCCTACACTGAGACGCACTAACACTATACATGACATCCCTCGATCTGTAAGAAATAAGATGTCAGGCCTCGCTGACGTTTTTATTTCTTACAGTAAATCTACGTTTTTCTGTTCTTGTACTCTGCAGGCACTTCAGCCCATCGTGATAATGTGTTATGGCCTCGCTTAACTCGTGACAGTTGTGTCCAGCCTTATCGCCGGTCAGAATGACTAGCTCTGCAGGAACTGGTTGCCTAATCCTAAAGCTTGTGCTTCTGTGTAAAATTGACATTTTCCTGTTTATTGCTAGAGCTGCTTTGCTTGAGTGACAAGCAAATGACTTCACTTCATTTGATGTCATGCTGTCCTTTCTTTATCCATTCATAGGCAAAATGTTTTTTAGAATTCTTGGTTTTGTCATAAACTAGCCTAAGCACTTACAGAGCAAGTGTTTTGACCCTTTTCCAAACTGGCTTAAAGGACAGCTATATATCAGGACCCCCAGTATTCTGGTTCATGTTATTGCCAACACGAAGGCCCAAGGACTTATGACAGCCACTTTAGATTCCTCTTACATGCAAACTGCCAGTGCTGTTCTGCAACGTGTCTGAAGACCCTCGATGAGTAGAACAAGGAGGCAGCAGCCATTGTCAGAAGTTGCCAAGAGACAACTCTCACAACGACACTGAATTCAAAATTGTTTAGACGGAGGACACAAATAAAAATGACCAGCAACGTAATTGTGGCACATGTAACTCAGAGTAAAATTGACATTATAATCCAACCCAGAAATATTCATCAACAACAATCTTTTTATATTATTTCCAGATCAGCTATTGGACTGTGAAAGTCTACATAGCGCTTATCTCTAATGGAAGAAGTCACAAACCTCGGTCTTAATTTTGTTTTAGCATCTGTCAGGTAACCGTTTGGGTTTTAAAGCTGGCAACTCCACAGTTTTGATTCACTGCTCCAAACACCCCCACCCCACACACACACACACATTTTTTTTTAGTCAAAAAGCTCTGGAAAACACTTTAAGTGCTCCGCTCAAACGGCACACAGTCAAAGCAGGAAAACAGCTTGTGAACACAGTGAAGCATTTAGCAACTGAAGAGCCAGATATTTCACACAAGAGTGAGTTGAGTTTAATTTGACACAACTGCAAAGGAAACTCAGACAGATGTGCAAACAGGTAACTGTTTCCCATTATAATCACCCTAACAACTATATTAATATTCCAGTTTCTGCACGGCAATACAATGTACAAAGTTTCCCCCCAAAAAACCCCAAACTTTAATGTGCCTTCACAGGAAATAAGGGCAGACTTAAAAAATCAGATGTATAAAAACAGCTCGTATAGTTAAGGGATTATCTAAGAAGTAATAAGACAATAAGATTTCAAAAATCATACTGATGTTGCAAGACTCAGGTGATAGAAAATACATGCATAAAGGAAGGACAGAAATCCTATTTTTAAAGTCCAATTCATTGTTCAACATTGAAAATTACAGTCTTACAAACCATAACCTCAGTTAGTTAGTTATTCAATCTTAAGTGTAGCACAGCGGCTGCATAACTCGACGAAGGAGAATGCATACTGGGTCAAGGCCGGTGCCTAATCACGCAC
>VOQK01032554.1:9073-21392 GCA_015052645.1 Benitochromis conjunctus
GCCCCCCCCCCCCCCGCATCTTTGAGCTTTTGTGGTGCTAGTTTCAGTCATTGTGCAAATGTACTGTTAATAAGGTTGGGGAAACCTGCAGTCAGCTCAGACTGAAGAAGCCACTTGGATGATGACAAAACGTTTCTCCCACTGAAAACGCTACGTCCAGATGAACACAATCAACCTTTTGTGGTTTTCGTCCTGGTTGCAGAACACTGAACCGGCTCTTTATGAGGATATTTGAGGGTGCATGGAGGTTTGCCGACCAGTCTACATGTATATTATGAATTTGGTCCTGTGGTGAGCGCATCATTAGTATGGGGTGTCTGGCCCATTGTTATGGTGCGTTCGGTCCATGTACAACTGCAGTGAGTGCTTGGTTCGTGTTGCAAGCAGTAAGTTGGACTCGGTGGGTGTCGGACTCCACCAGGGCTGCCTTTTGTCACTGAATCTGTTCATAATTTTTATTGACAGAACATCTATGCATAGCCAGGTGGTTAAGGGCCTCAATTTAGGTGGCCTCAGAATCTCATCTCCGCTTTTTGCAGAAGATGCGGTTCTATTGGCTTCATCAAGTAGTGAGCTCCAGCTACACTTGAACAGTTTAGGGCTAGGTGTGAACCAACGGGAATGAGAATTAGCACCCCCAAGTCTGGGGCCATGTTCTAAGCTGGAGAAGGGTGGAATGTTCACTCTGAGTTTGAATTTCTACTCAAAGTGGAGTGGACAGTTTAAGTATCTCTATCTTACTCATGAGGAAGGAGAGAGTGAAGCAAAAGATTTACACTATGCTAGGACCTTCGTCTGGGTCCGGATTTTCTCCAGGACCCAGGTCAGACTGACTACTTTTTCTTTTCAAATATTTATTATTACACGCTGCGTTGCCTCACTCGCAGCATGACTATTATGCAATTTCTTCTTCGTCTTCTTCTGTTTTACTGGCAGTTGGCGACCCATTTAATTGGAGTAAGTAGTTGTACTGTCCTCTAGTGGAAGAGAATGTAATTGTTCTGCCAGTTACTCATGCTGGTCGAGTACTAATCGGGTGAAACCAGATAATCTTCCACGGCACACCGGATCATTTCTCGGCACAGTGGTTGGGAAACGCTGCTGTAGAGAGAGAAAATAAGAGTGGACAGAATGACCAACTCACCTCAGTGTGACATTCATTTTACTTCATTTTATTATTATTTATTTAAAATTTCAGATATTGTACTAAACTGTATTTTTCAACAGTGGTTCTTTCTTATATTATCTTTTTGCACCTTTTCTTAATCTCTTTTAGTTTTCCATCGAGGTCAAGGAAAACTGGTTAGGAAAAGCAGATGGGAGGCTACTTTTTAGACTACTCTGTGTTATTACTGTGGGAGAGGCTACTTCCTGCTGAGACCACAGGGCCAGTTCTCTGATGATAAAAGCATTGACACTATTGACTCAGAGTTTTTGTGATGTCCCCCTGCGCCTCTCTCTTCTTTCCTCCTTATGTATTTCATCTCATGCTTTCTCACTTTTCTCTCACACACAAACAGTTAAAATAGGACTCAACAGACAGGTGTGGTGGGTATCAGGTGTCTCACTAACTTCCTCTCCTCCCAACAGCACCCCCCCTCTCTGGAGATGCTCAGTGTAACACTACAGTGAAAGCCGACATCGTGCTGCTGGTTGACGGCTCCTGGAGTATCGGACGCCTAAACTTCAAAACCATCCGCAACTTCATTGCTCGCGTTGTCAGTGTGTTTGACATCGGCCCAGAAAGTGTCCAGATTGGTAAAGGTTGATTTGATTCATTTAAAACGAGAAGAAGTTAAGAAGTTTGAAAATCACTGTTTTAAGTCAGCTTTCCTCTGATTGGCTGTCCTTTACAGACAGATGATTTAAACACCGGGTGGGTGGGGCTTCTGTGCCTGAGTTGACTGGATATCCGTTCTCTGTTACGTCATGTAGAGCATGTACCAAACATGTTGAGTAGTCTGAAGCCTGGCTTTACAAAGAGTGTACACTAATCTTACTATTCAAACCTTTGTATACATTGAAGATCCACCGTTGGAACAGTGTATAGATGACAGGAAATAAGGAAAAGCAGAATCGGTTGCTTCGTTTGTCATCATTTTGTCTATTTTGTGAAAAAGCTGAGGATCACAGTTGGTGTTTCTTTGATGTTTTTCTACATTATTGGATGTGTTTTCTGCAGGTCTGACTCAGTACAGCGGTGAGCCAAGGACTGAATGGCACCTGAACGCCCACCCCACCAAAGCATCCCTGTTGCACGCCATTGCCAAGGTGCCACATAAGGGAGGGACCACAATGACAGGTGACTATTTTAATAGTATTATTAGCCTCCCCCCATCTCATCGTTTCCAGCTGAAGTCTTGGTAAAACTTCTTTGTTGCTGTGTTGTAGGCTTGGCTCTAAACTACATGCTTCAAAACGATTTTAAACCTAATGTGGGGATGCGTGGAGACTCCCGCAAAATTGGCATCCTGATCACTGATGGAAAGTCCCAGGACGACGTCGTCTCAGTCTCACAGAAACTCAGAGACAGCAGCATTGAGCTCTATGCTATCGGTTAGTGAGCTTGGTTGTTTATATAGGAAAGCAGCGATGAGCTGCAGATTGTGATGAAAAAAAAAATATACATGACCAGCAACAAACATGCTGTGACATTTGAATGATGGCTCAGTTGGTACTAAGGGCCCCAAAGGTTGCTACAAACTATCCACCACACATTTCCATCACCACCATTAGGCTGAAGTGTTCCTACATGGCAAAATGAAGCTTGACTGATTCATTTAGCAGACACTGATATCATTTTTGTTCTTAGTCTCTGTTTAGATGTGTAATTCTCACCCTGATCGTGCATTTTCTCTTAGGTATAGCTCATATTGATGAGAATGAGCTGAAGTCCATCGCCTCTGATCCAGATGAGAGTCACGTATACTCCGTCACTGACTTCGAGTTCCTGCTGGACATCGTTAGTGACCTCACAATCAACTTGCGCGAAAGCTTAAAGGGCTCAGGTTGGGATCACTGGATTGTCAGCAGACCAGCATCACAATAACCTTTAAGATGCACTGGTCAACTAATTAGATTAGCTGGAGCCCAGTTCCTTGTATGTGCACATATACTTGACCAATAAAGCTGATCAAGCTGATTCTTAAAGGGTTTATTAAATGAATGTTGTGTAGAAAACCTTAAATATAGCTGGAATTTTGAAGAACTTAATCTTAATGTAGTGATTTAATAAGTGTACATTTAGTAAAAATCGTATCTATGTTAGATGAACATTGTCATGTTGCCCACTGGATTGTAAATTTTAAACCTTCAATTTTAGCGTAATGATTGTTGTTATGTTGGTTTTTGAGTCAGAGGTTTCCATATTTAGACAAGACGCTGGTGCAAAGCACTAAAATCTGGTAATTAATATGAACTAACAGACTAATACAGTTACTGTGCAAAAGTCTCGAGCCCTTATTCCTTCAGATTTTGCTTAAAGGGAACTCGACTCTTATAATTTGTTGAAGTGGTTTTTAACAGTTTTCCATGCTTTCTTCAGGTCAAGTTTTTCTTCGTACATTGGCTTCTTTCTCACTCATTTGCAGTCCGGCTGTCTAGTCCGATTCATCCGAAGGTTAAAAAAACCTCTATTTTCAAAAAAACTTGAAAATTCTGGAAATTGTTTCATGATTCAGGCTTTAAAGGGTTAAGCACTCATTGGCACAGCAGCTATTACCCTGTTTGAACAATGAAACTGACAAGCAGGAAATAGAGATTTCTTAGTTTTTGTTATTCACAAATCAGTTTTGCTCTGAAAAACAGAAGATTATCGATTTAGCTTAGCTGAATGATAAAAGGAAAAACAGAAGCATTTGTTGTGATATGTTGCATTGTTTGATGTCAACACGATGGACCCGGTTCTCTGTGCTCTTATCAGATGATGAGGCACAGGAGGCGCCAACCAACCTGGTGACCTCAGAGGTGACGCCGAGCTCCTTCCGCATCAACTGGACTCCACCCGGCGGCACCGTGGACCAGTTCCGCGTCACTTACACGATGGCGGCCGGAGGACCCACCAAGGAGGTGAGATGAAGCGCTCCCCCTCATGTTATTTTGAAACCAGAGACCAGAAGCTTTTAACTCCCACCATCAGAATAAATTTAAATCATACTGATGGCAAAAATCAACAGAGGATAAACAGTTAGGCAGCATGGTGGCACGGTGGTTAGCACTGTCGCCTCACAGCTGAGTTCAGTCCCACCATCAGGCCGGGGTCTTTCTGTGTGGAGTTTGCATGTTCTCCCCGTGTTTGTGTGGGTGCTCTCCCGCTTCCTCCCACAGTCCAAAGACATGCAGTTAGTGGGGATAGGTTAATTGGAAACTCTAAATTGCCCATGGGTGTGAATGTGAGTGCAAATGGTTGTCTGTCTATGTGTGTTAGCCCTGCGACAGACTGGCGACCTGTCCAGGGTGTACCCTGCCTCTCGCCCCAAGACAGCTGGGATAGGCTCCAGCGCCCCCCGCGACCCTGAAAAGGATAAGCAGACGCGAATGGATGGATGGATAAACAGTGTCAAAAATGCTGCCTAAGACTTTGTAACAATTAGAACATGTAGTCTTTATGTCTCTACATGAACAGAACCTACGGAAAAACACCCCAAATGAGAGCTTCTGAGCCCGGCTGATAACCACAGCCAAACTACGAGTGAGCCTTTTCAGGGACTGTCCTGGAGTAGCTTTGCACCATCTGTAATATTCAGCATAGGTTAGTAATCCTGTTTCTTATGATGTGAATTTCATCATCAGAGACTGAAGATGAGACGCCGTGCAGACGTCTCAAGACGCCAACCAAACATGCATCACTTAAACCTAAAGTTTTAGAGCAGAGA
Organism: Benitochromis conjunctus; assembly: GCA_015052645.1. Taxonomy (NCBI): domain Eukaryota; kingdom Metazoa; phylum Chordata; class Actinopteri; order Cichliformes; family Cichlidae; genus Benitochromis; species Benitochromis conjunctus. Next base: position 13,948 of record VOQK01032554.1, read on the forward strand.
CTTTATCGTAGACTTTATCCAACAATGAACGAGGCCAAAGAATTCCCAGTTTATATTCAAAAAATGTTGTTCCTAAAACACATTTCTTTCTGAAAAAGTGAAGAGCAATAAAAATCTTTCAGCTGGTCACCAGAGAAACAGGTTGAAGTTAATTGATTAACATCATTAACGTGATAAGTGTGTGAAGCTGCAGCCACTTTGTGTTTGTTATTTCTCTCCTGGGTTTGATTTTGCAGCAGGAACGTGACAGCATTTAGACGCTAAGTTGGACTTCAGAGGGGGGCAGGATAACTGAGGGTTAGGGAGTTACAATAAGAAAGAGAAAATTAATGTAGAGCTCAGAACATCAGGTTGAAGACCCAGAACTGTGACGATCACGACGTCCCAAAGTGAGTCCGGCTGCTGGTTTGAAGTATTCTTTGGTTTTGATCAAATCCATGAACTCGTTCACTGGTCACAGAATAAGAACCGATCCTTCACCGTTTCAGCTGCTAGTCGATGGATCGGTGACCACTGTCGTGCTGGAAAATCTAAACCCTCTGACTGAGTACATCATCTATGTTCACGCTGCGGTTGGCGAGCGGCGCAGCGAGCCTCTCAGGGGCACCGAGACCACCCGTGAGTGTTTCCTCTTCTGCTTCTCTGCTGCTGGACAGGGTGTATGCACGTGTTACAGTTTGTAATGTTGGATATACAGAAAATGTAATACAAAGTTAGAGAACAAAAATAATGTGTCTATTTATTTAGTGCATGGACACTATGTTTGGTGTTCAGGTTAACATGTGCAAACTACAGCTCTAGCTTCATCTTTGAACTCTTCCTTTCAGGAGATGGATAGGTGCTGTGTGAGCTGGTGGAGGCGTCGTTCAGGAGGAAGTTTAACTCCTCTGCTTCGGCCGTTTGCTTCCACTTCCCCAAAAACCAGCCGGCCCCTTGGAAATACTCCATCTGTGTTGGACCGCGTGGTCATGTTGTGGCATTTCAAAACACATTTATAAATGTGACTACATTACAGTTACTTCTTGTACTCACAGTTACTTCTTGTACTCACAGTTACTTCTTGTACTCGCGCTCTCTGTTGGCCTGAGGATCAATAAAAACAACATGGCTCTATGACCAACAAACCACTTCATGGCTCTGTGTGTGTAGAATGGGTGACTGTTGGTGGATGAAGGTAAAATGTGTGGGTCCACAAAACTGAGCTGCCGTTTCCGACTAAAATAGCGTGTGAGCACAATCCGCACAATAGTGTTGATAGGTGTGGTCGTTTTTTGGTTGTGCTTAAAAAGCACAGTCAGTTCATTTCAGTGTGACGAGCCTAATCTGACGAGCGCAACGCGATTTAGCGCTGCGTGATCTCTGCAATCTCGCATGTATTGTCACTGTCCATGGTCCTGAAACAGTTTAATTTGAGTGTAATAAAATGTTATTGCAGTAACGTGTTTATTGGCAAACAGAAACAAATGTCACCTTTAAATTATCAAACCAATTCAAAACATAATTTCAAGAACTTCCCACCTTTGCTCTTTGGTCCAGCTGGATGTCGTAAGCGCAGGCTGGGAGAGCTGGGAGCAGCCCCTCCCCCGTTAAGTAGCATATTGTGTGGAGACTCCTCCCACTTGCAAGGAGGCTGAAATGGCGCAACATCCAAAGAGCTGCAGGCCTCACTTGCCTCAGTTAAGGTCAGAGGAAAATAAGAAATATTGTGGGAAAATATTCTGTGTACTGTGTAAATAAATGACACTTTTATCCTGAAAAAGAAGGAAGTTTGAGTAAATGATTGTGATTAGAAGACCGAACTGAAGAAACTTCTGTGATGAGAGGTGAAATGTTTTCACAAAAACTGGCCAATTGTCTCAAAAAACTGTTTTTCCTAGGAAAAAGTCTCATGTTAAGCTTCCCATCAGACTTTGATGACTCACTGATCCTTGGCAGAAATTCCAGCTGTAATAGGAAGCAGACACAGTGACGGACTTCCCACCAATCAGGAAACAAGTGGAGGTTTCTACTGAACTGCAGCTCCCACACTTTAAGCTGTTGCAGGCCTCACTCAGTGAAAGTCAGTGTTCATGACTCCACCATAAGAAAAAGACCTGGCAAAAGCATCCTACATGGCAGAGCTCCAAGAAGAAAACCAGTGCTGAGCAAAAGGAACATAAAGGCTCGTCTCGGTTCGTCATCCGTCCGTGACCTTGGGTTCTGCAGCAGGACTGATCCACAACAAGTCCACCTCTGGATGGCTTAAGAAAAACAAAAGCCAAAGCTGGCCCAACCAGTTATTAGGTGTTTCTCACACAGGGCCATGAAGGTCTGGATCTTTTTCCCCCTTAATAATAAACTCCTTCATTTAGAAACTGCATTCTGCGTTGGCTTGTGTTATCTTTGTCTAATATTTCCATTTGTTTGATGATCTGTGTGATCAAACAGTGTGACAAACATATAAAGAATGGGAAATCAGGAAGGAGGCAAATACTGTTTCACACCATTGTGTTTGGAAACTACAAGACAGAGTGAGAAAGAGTGAGAGGAAATGCATCAGGAGGAGGACTACATCACAACAACTCGCACACTCACAGGAAGTGTGAGAGCTGCAGTTCAGTAAGAAGAGATCTTTATGTAGGAACCTCCACTTGTTCCCTGATTGGTGGGAAGTCCGTCACTGTGTCTGCTTCCCACTAAAACAGGAACTTCTGCCAGGATCAGCGCGCCGTCCAAGTCTGATGGGAAGCTTGACATGAGACTTTTTCCTAGGAAACAGTATAAGTGTAAACAGAGCTCTCTGACACACCACAATAAAGGGAAATATGTACTTTTGCATGACTAAAGACACGTTTGGCCAGCAGCTACTGAGTTCAGTAATAATCTGTAGGAGGTGATGAAGATATGCATTTATGGTGATGCCATTAAAGCTCGGTGCTAGCGTGGCTGCTTACAAATGGGTAATTATGCGACACATGAATTGATCAATTGGTCGGTTTATACATGTTAGTGTCGACACTTCAGAAGATTTCACTCTGCTCTGCACGACACTCGAAATGAGAAGACGGAGGTGAGGCAACTCGAGCCATGCATTCCTAAATAATGTCTCCTAAGCTAAGGAGCTTGGAGAGGAAGAGGCTGGACTTTTAGTGAAAACATTTCACCTCTCATCACAGTGACTTCTTCAGTTCAGTCTTCTAATCACAATCATTTACTCAAACTTCCTTCTTTTTCAGGATAAAGTGTTTGTGTTTGCAGGGGGTAAACACTTTTTCACACCACTGTATTCCTTTATTCTGATCAGTGACTGAGAAAGAAGTCAAGTCAGATCATTTGTATTTCTCATTTAAAAAGCAGATCAAAGTGCAGCACAGTCATCAGCTGACACTGGACAAGCTGGTCCAGTTTAAGGTATCTGCGGATACAGAGCACTGATCTCATATCAGTGTTAAATTAATAAGCTAAAATGAATAAGAGTGGGATTAATTCTTTTATGTGCGTGACAACATCAGGCTTGACTTAAACCTAACTTTAGGGTTAGGGTTACATCCAAGAATCCAAAATGACTGAGATGGTTTTTATTAGTGAGGTAATAAATGACAACACAACAAAACAACTGAAAAAACTGACTTTATCCTGCAGACTGCTTCTACAAATATTTCTCAGGCTGTCAGTTCAACCTCATAGTTCCAGTGAAAGGAACTCTCAATGCTTCAGCATACCAATTTCATGCTCCCAGCTTTGCGGGCACAGTCTCTGTCCTGTCTTCATCCACTCCAGTTAAAAGGGAGTTTTTCCTTCCCACTGTCGCCAAAGCACTTGCTCATAGGGGGTCATATGATTGTTGGGGGTTTCTCTGCTGTCTTTGTATTGTTGTAGATCATTTGTAACCTTCAGTAAAGCTGTTTCTGTGCTGTGATGAGCTCTGCATTAATTAATGGTAGGACTTATTACTGTAGGAAGTAATTACTGAACCTAACGCGGATCAATTGGAGAAAAAGAGTAAGATAAATGTAAATGATATTGAAAGTAGCTGTACATGATGTCTGTGAGACAGTTATGAGTAATTTTTTTTCAAGTGATTAAAATTAGCACCAGTTAATCTCAGTACAAAGGAGATCAAATGCCTCCTTTTGCCTGCTTGTCTCTCCCCACCTAAATGCCACACTGACATCAGGGACTGGGACCTGCTGGCTGTGAAACCGGCGCTCAAAGAGCAGAAACACTGACTTGAGGGAGCCGAACAGCCATTTATAATTTGGACAGAAACCAAAAACCTTGCTCACCTCAAAGCCACCAAACGACTGAACACTAGACACGCATGGTGGGCCGTCTTCTTCACCTGCTTTAACTTTGTGATCACTTACAGGTGTGGTTCCCAGAGTGTAAAACCTGATGCCCAGTTCTTTCTGGAGAGGAAACGACAATCCTTCCTCCAGGTACAATGCATCTGTAGTGAAGTGAACTACTTGTCCATACTACATGCCCCTGGTGATAAAGTACTGGATATACAGCCTATCTTACAGGATACTGTTTATGTGTTTCTACTCTCAATACGACCTGAATCAGAGCACAAGAAATAGAAGCCTCCCACTGGGATTCACTAAACTGATCCTGGTTCAGTTCTTCAGGTGATATCGTATGATGATGATTATGAAAAGTAGGAGGTGGGTGTGGTTACTGTCTGCAGGTATGAAGGCCAAAACCGATATTGCCTGCTTTCAGTAGTGAGAGAAGCTCCCTGGAGTGAATTTCATACAAATGGAGCATCTCCGGGTGTGGGGCGTTTTCAGCCTCGTCGTTCTCACCGCCGCCCAGAAAACCACAGACGGGTAAGCGCACAGGCCGAACTCCAGGACTCACCTGGACAGGTTAAAGTGCTCTTTCACGGGTGTCTTTCCTCTTCTGCTCATCTCTGTATCGGCAGTTTTTAATACATTTTTCAACATTTTAGGAAATAAAACTCAAAACTGCAGGAGTGGTGTTAAAAATTCATAATCTGATCGTTCATCATTATCCAAACATGTTTTATTGCTTTGAAGTCATTTTTGCATAAGTTGATTAAAAGATACAGATTTAAACTGTTTCTTATTGTAAGGACATATTTTTATAATAAAGTAGTTCCAATGATGATAATAATAATAATAATCAATATTCACAGTCGTGAAGGTTTCTGTGTTTCCATTCGCCCTTTCAGGTTTCCTACACTGACTCCTTGTTCTTCATGGTGTTTTTTTTGGTGTAAATAAATATATTTATTCATCATGTTTTTTTTCCTCAGCCCCGACCCTCAGCCCTCCTACCTGCTCCTGGCACCCAAAGCCCTCCAACCTGGAATCCCACCATCTATATCAGTCACCATCCTGATCCCTTCACCGGTCACAGTATCTGCTCACATTGTTCATGGAAACCAGACCCTGGCCTCAAAATCTGTGAAAGCTGAAGGAGGTAAAAGTCTGCATGCCACCAACAAGAATGCTTATAGATCGCCTTTTAATTATAGATCTGACCTCACTGAGATTCTCTTTGTAAAGGTTCAACCAAGCTGCTGACTTTGCCGCCCGTAAGTAAGAAATTCCTCTGTAACAAATTAAGGCCAGGCTTTGTGAATTCAGTCTGAGCTTTTCTACAATTTAAGTCAGTTTTATTTTTGTTTGCACTTTCTGCACTCGTTTATATGTGCCAGTATGCTAATAAGTGGCTTATTTCTTTTTAAATATGACACACAATCATTAGAAAATTAACAATAACACTTTGGACTTCTTTTTAAAAACAGCTCAGCTGTAAAAACATAGCTGAACTTGTGGGTTTGGATGCCCCCTTATGGCCCCTAAAAGCAACTTCCTGGTAAAAGTCCAGCGCCCAGAACAAAGAGCAGTTTTCTGATCTCTCAGTCGTGCACGGTTCACATTACAGCCACCTGAGAAACGTTGAAATTTAAACTTCTTCAAAATCGTTTTTTTCTGTATGTCAGATTTGATTTGTGAAGATTAATTATATTATTACCGTTTGTCATTTAAGTATTGATGAATTTCCTTCCTTGCTGAATTCCTGCAGATTAGTGATAGCGAGCCCAGTAACTGGGAAGTCTACATGCTGGAGGTCAAAGGTCACAGAGGAGAAGTCCAGGTGTTCTCCAGCTCCACAGAGCTTTACTTGGACCTCGAAGATATCGCCACCTTCATTCAAACAGACAAAGTAATGTACTCGCCTGGGCAGACGGTGAAGATCAGAGTTGTGTCCATTCACTCTGATGGGAGGCCCTTCATCAGCCCCGTGGACATCATCATCAGGGTAAGAGGATACTGTACCTAAAGCATGGACGAAAGAGAAGACAAGATCAGAGACTATTAAAAGAGAGAAGAAATCTGCATCTGGTCTGGGTGATTGGATGATGATATTTTACTTCAAATTCATATCAGCATTATTATTATTATTATTATTGCACCTTGTTCCATAGCATTCTTCAGCACTGGTGGCTAAATCATTCACATGTTTCTAACCTTGCTGGACGTTTTTCAAAGCACAAACTGAAGTTCTGAACATCCTCTAATCAGCACGTTCTTCCTGGTCCAGGATCCGAGAGGGAACCTGCTCAGGCAGTGGCTGGCTGCAGACAGCGTCCTCGGCGTTGTGTCCAAAGAGTTTCAGCTGTCCGAAAACCCTCCTCTGGGTCAGTGGACAATCACCGCTTCAGTAAGTCCTTTAACAGGTGAACCCCCGTCAGGGTGATTAAGATGGACACGCCTCTGATAATTCAATCTAATCCACCTGACCACTGACCGCTTCAGATCTGTTGTACAAACACGTTCATGCGGTTAGTGGCACTAATCTGTGTGACTGGAGATAAATAATGCACAGTATGGAAAATGTCTCGCCTCCACATCTCTAGGTTTGCATGAAAATACGAGATTGAAACTCTAACAAGATATATTAAAACATTTCAAGAAAATCTGGACTCTTCTCCTTTAAGTTCTTTATCTTTGCTTTAAAGAGCATGTGAGCGTTGCTCATACTTGATTTACTTGTAGTTTTGATTTATATTAACCTTCTCATCACTAACACTTTGTTTTGGAGACAAGCAAAAGTACAAAATGCTAATATTTTTTGGTTGATGGATATTATTATTTGGTATTTGAGTAAGATTTCTGGTCACTGCTGCGTTTTTCAAAGCTATCTGAGAGAAATCAGACCTCTCTGCAGCAGATAACTCCAAACTATGTGAAGTTTCAGTAACTCACGACTCGTGCTGTGAATGTGAACGGGACTTCTGGTGCCTCCACGTGGCTGTGACATGTATACACAGACTGAGTGAAAGAATAAAGAGAGGCGATGTTGTAAAGCTCCTCTGTGTGTTGCAGAACACGTCCAGTGTGAAGTACTTCACTGTGGCTCATTATGGTATGGATGTTTCCTCTAACCAGAATTACATGTACAGCTTCCTCCTTTTGGATAATAAAAACACA
>VOQK01032555.1:1863-11960 GCA_015052645.1 Benitochromis conjunctus
TGAGTGCCTTCCTCCCCTCCATTCTGATGTTGGATGCCGGGGGCTTTGCTTTGCTGAGACAGGCTGAAACTTTTGTCCGTAGTTGCTCTGCTTCCACATCTGCAATGTTGTTTTTTCGGACTGCTGTTTCTGTGGCTGTGATCAGTCCCACTAGTTTGATTTGTCTCGGCGTCACAGCAAACTGAAAATGCTCAATTCACAGTGAACGTCTTTGTGTCATCACAGCAGCAGATCTTTCATTGTATGTGTCGTTTTGTCTCCAGGAGGGCTTGCTGCGTTTGGCCTGCCTGTGTACACACCATGCAGAGAAATATGACTCATTAATTCACATTTTACAGTTCTATGGTAATGATGTTAAATAATGCTGACTCAGAATGGCTCAAAGGCAAGTTTTAATGACATAAAAGTCGCCCTGTATCAGGCTTCAGCTGTCTGTAGCAACTCCAGCAGTATACTTTATATCATGTACGCGTAGCTGTTGTGTAAAAATAGCCACAGTCAGTTTGCTTTGAATAATTTCTTAAGCCGACACTGCATTTTTTTCCAACCTTGAAATCTCTGCATTCTCTTATGAATGTGAATGTGTGTTTTAGCTGTGCGAGAGTCAAAAGGTGGTGATTCTGGACTTGGGCACAGAGCCTCAGCGTGTGGAGATTGTGAACCTTGAGCCCTTCGAGGATGACGAAAGCCGAGAGCAAGATCTGACCAGCTCACCTACAAATGCCACCACTGAAAACAGGTGTGTGCGTTTGTCTGTATGTGTGTGTGTGTGTGTATGTGATTTGTATCTAAAGAGTGTACCTGCCCTGACACAACCCTTAGAGCTACACTGGAGCCTGGAGACACAGCTCACTGGAGCATCCGAAGCAAATATGTATTTTAATATTTGCCAACTAGATAGTATTTGTTGTCTGCTGTCATTACAGAGAAAAGCCAAGCAAAATGTTTTAAAACTACCGAGCTACAATCTGGTGTCCATCATTGAAACTAATCAACATTATGACCTGTTCTGCTTCTGCCAGCTTCCAGATTCTTGAGCCTGAGACTCGGAGCCCTGAGCCCAAGGTCGAAGAGATAAGAGATAAGAGCCTCGACAGGAGCCTGGATTCATACAACCAGCTGACAGCAGACAACAAAAAACACAACAACAGTATTTTGGCATGTAAGTCAAATAAGACCTCTTTGCACCCAAATCAAAAGCATATTAACTCATCACATGTGAAAACATTTACAACAGGTTTTACACTAGTTAATCTTATATCTTTATATATGTCTAGTTCATCTTATTAAAACCAAAGTTAGTAAAAATTTATTCTCAACTTGGTTTCATTTTAACACTTGAACTTTGAAATAAACCTGATACCATACTTGGAGACTTTGAAAAAGTACCTTTAAACACTACCAATAAAACTAATGTATTTCAACAATGCCAAATAACTTTAAGTACACTGTGTACCCTCACCAATTATGTGTCATTATTTATGTTTCTGTGTTTACAATGTGTACAAGTTCTTCTACGTTGAAAACTAACTCAAAAATGTTGTGTGCACGAGCTTACTGACGTCATCGTAGAGTGGCTGCAGCTGTGGGCAGTCCACGGGTGGATTTAGAAATATATGAGCAAAAAAGGGAAAAACGACAGCAGTAATCCAACAGTTGGTGGATATTTTGGCATTACATAACCACAATTACAGTTTATTGATTACTAAGTGGAGAAATCCCCTCAAAAGCAGTTTATTTATATTATTGCAACAACTGAATAGATAACACATTTGACCAAATTCAAATGTGTCATTGAACTTTGGGCAGATCTATATTAAGCTCACTTAACAGCTTAGTATAAGATAAGAAGACTTAAGTGTCAGGGCTTTGCTGTTTGACCACATGAGGACTCGTTGTTTTTCACGCTGCTGGAGGCTTCAGGTTGTGCATGATGTTTACTTAACACTAATCAAACTGTAGAAGAAGAAGGAAACGTGACCCCTCTTGTGCTTTGTCTTGGCTTTGGCCCTGTTGCCACCTGGCTTTAGAATGCATCTACATGAGGCTTAAGTGACCACTTGTGGGTATATCTAACTTTCCTCTCTCTATATATAGAAAAAACAATTGACGGGCACCATCACGCTGCGTCTGACCTGAAACTGGAATAAGTCAGATGGGTGCTTTCAGTTTTTTTTATTGTATTCACTGTAGAGGTGGAATAAAAGCCCACTCTATGTGCCTTTTGTTGTAACTTTGAGACGTTTATTCATCATGGACCCTGTGACTGACGCCTTTATTTTAGGGAGATTATTATTGACCACTAGGCATCTCGTGGTTCAGAAAGACATAGAGTACACTCTAATGGAGAGATAATAGAAATACACAGGAAGTTTTCTGCCTTGATGGTTTGAGTTCTGTGAGCAGGGTTTGAAACCCGTCCCCACATCTGTGCCATGATACAAATCTGTCTCAGAGGTCTCCTTGGACATCAGGCTTGGTTTTCATTGTTGGGCTTAAAGGCCGTGTTACGTAAGATATTTTTAAGCCGACAATTATTATCTCGAATGTAAAAGAAAAAAAAAAAGGTTTTTATAATCAGCAATGCAATGCACTCCACCATGCAAATATTATTATGACAACAACAACAACAACAATAATAATAATAATAATAATAACATAATAATAATAATAATAATTATTATTATTATATACCAATTGCAACTAAATCACTTTCTATCACATGACTTGGCAGATACTTGTTCAAATTGTTTAGAAGGATTATCTTCTAATACCCAATAGTTTTATTGTTAATAAACCTACATGGATGGTTAAAGTATTAGTAGGTAAATAAGTAAAAAGAACAACACTAATCTAAATGTCGTTCTCCTCTTCTTCTCCTCCTTGCAGCACAGACGTTCACTTTGGTGAGCAGTGACACGTGAGCAATGGCGGCCTGGACATCCTCACTGGCATCCCATTGAGCTCAAATGTAGCCAGCCTGCACTGAGCATGCTCCATGGCTTCCTGCATTTACAACGAAATATGTTGGCACTAGTGTTACATGCCAACACAGAGATGGAGACTGAGAGGATGATGATTCTTGTTGATGATCTGCAGACTGACCGACACCTAGACGACCAGCCGTCATGTTCAAAGAGGCAGATATACAGTATCTTTAGCGCTCATTAGATCTGCCAACACGTACTATGTCCTTAAGCAAAACCAATTCTGTGGAGATTTCTGCATAATCTAGGACTGTAAAATGGTTTAGATTAAAAATTATATGGTTTAACTAAAAAATGCCTGAAGAAGCCCAGAAATCCACCATTGTAAGGTTACAATGAATCTTTCTTCTAACAGCTGTGCAAAATATAATTAAAAACAAAATGCAATTTCAACTCCAAAGTTAAAGTACAAGTTATTAAATGATTCAAAGATTAACTTTGATTCAATTCAATATTATTTATATACCACCAAATCACAACAGTCACCTCATGTACTTTATATTGTAAGATAAAGATCGTAAAACAATAGAGAGAAAACCACAAAAATCAAGTGAGCCCCTTTGACCAAGTACTTGGCAACAGTGGAAAGGAAAAACTCTCCTTTAATAGGAATAAAGCTCCAGCAGAACCAGGATCAGGGAGGTGTAGCCATTTGCCTTGACTGGTTGAGGGTGATGGGAGGAAGACAGGATAAAGGACACTGTGGAAGAGAGCCAGAGATGAATAATAACTAATTACTTCTTCACTTCTCATTAGTACATGGGGATCTGCCAGGCCCGGGAGCCGCCGCCGGTCCCCATCGAGGCCTTCCCCAAACCGCAGCTTAATTCATGTCCAAGCCGTTCACCTTTACCTACTAAAACGCTGTCAAACCTAAAACGTGGGCCCAGCGAGTGAACTAAGGATTAAATGCAGAGAGGAGTATAAACACAGAGGGAGTGAAGAAAAAAACTTCTTCACTCTCCCCATTTTTCAGAAGGTTTAAGGAGTGTTAAAATGGGACTTGTTGCAATACAGGAGCAAACCTGGCCTCTAATTCAGTACATTGAAAACATTGTATTTCTCAGATTTAATGCTTGACATGTTGCCTTTGTACTATTTTTTAAATTGAATGAGGCTTTAAATAATCAAAACAAACAAGCCGAACAGGGTTTTAATTACATTTCACATAGTGTCCCAACCTTTTGGGGAATGTGTGGTAAACAGGGAGGAGTAAACCTCCCAAACTGTAATATCCAGCAGTTATCATAGCTAATGTCTTGTTGGCAAACATGAGACCCTTGCTGTCTAATTTAATGAAAGGGAAAAGTTTCTTCTTTAAGGGCTTTTTAGTGGGCTTTTCCAGGCAGAATGCAGCCACTGCTGTGGTGTAGGTATTTCTGAGTAGCCCTGAGAATCAGAGTGCAGCCTGATGCTGATTGGACCTCACAGGAGCTACGAGACAGGTAGTCTCCAGTCACTGCAGGATGGCGTCTATGCTGTTTTATGGACCATGTAATTTATCAATGGTCTTTGATCAGTAGTTGTTGATCATTGGTCATGAGAATATAATTGGAGCTAAACCATTGTACAGTTCATATTAATGATAAAGGAACTGACCTCCCAGCCCATTGTTCCTTCAGTGCTGCTAGTTTCAGTCATTATGCAGATGTGCTGTTTATAAGGTTGGAAACCTGCAGTCAGCTGAGACTGAAGAAGTCACCTGATGATGATGAAATGTTTCTCCCGCTGAAAACGTCAACCTTCTGGGACCATGTAATTTAGTTCCTAAAACTTGGCTGGTTTACTGATAATGACTTTATCTGATAATGATAATGAGCCATTATCAGTGGCTTATGTGCCACTGATAATGACTGTGGCACATAAGCAATCCTAAGCATTTCCATGATCCAAAAGGCCCATATATAGCAGAGTTAACAAACCATTCATGTTGTAAATGGAAATTATGATACGTGGCTGCTTTCTAACAAATGGCCAGTCCTAACTGTTTGTAAATGTCTTTGGTTTGAAATGTTTTTGGAAATAGCTGGCTGACCGCCTCTAATCTAGACTCAGACAGATGTGGTGTAAGGGCTTGATGGAGAAACCAGTGGACTGTTTTGTTTAGTCTGAGATTGGAAGTAACCTGATGACCCAGGTGAAGGGTTTCAGGTATCTGAAGGGTGTGAAAACTAAGCTGACAGACTGATCGGACTGGACATTCAGTTTAAGGGTTAAGCTTTTAATTTAGTCACGAGTTTTGACATCCTGGATTTAACATCAAGGATATACATATATAAATAGTTCAGGTGACGTGATATTTCGCAGTTGCTCACTGTATCATGCCTTTTCATGTTCATTCGTGTTTGGGAGTAAGAGGCAGTGGAAAATGAGACTGGTAGGTGGAACTGAAATTGACATGAAGTTGACAGAGATCCTTCCAATTCACTGACTCAGTGATGTTCAAATCTTCACCTATGTTTCGACCTTTGCAGTAGCCAACTGGTCCAGATGCTGTTTAAAACATAAACTCAGATTATTCATTTTGATTAAACTTTTTTAGAGATTGTCCCATTTGTCTGGTTAAAGTGAAAAACAAAAAAATCTCAACATTCTTCTATCGGCAGTCTTTTCCTTCCATTTATTATCCTACAGCCATTTGCTACCACAAAGGCAGTGTGTTGTTTTTCTCCCAAACACCATGTAAGAGTATTTCTGGGCAGGCAGGAATTGGAGCTAAACCATTGTACAGTCTCAGTTTTATGTATGACTTGTTTTGGATATAATGTAGCCTCATAAAACTGTGTTGCCAAATACATACATGTGTACAGAGCTTTTGATACCTTACTAAGTGCTAAAGTCATCCTAACATAACTATTAAAATAGCAGTTATCTATAGTTGTGGTGGATGGAATATTAGCTGCTTCTGAGTTGCTAGAGATGAGTGCACAGCTGTATATATGAGCATTTGCGAAGCCTCGTCACAGATGGGCAAAGCACCAAAACCACACAGATGCATTTCTTACTTTAACCCCAAGTGGCCGCTAATCTTAAACCTGCTCGATCTGGACTCTTTGGTTGATTTGAAACTGGAGGGATCATGTTTCACATCTTTTACACCTGCAAAATAACAGATTAGCCTTCATTTTAATATAAGTATATCCATATATTATATGAATATAAAGCTGTTTTTTTTTTTTACTTCAACAAGGTGCCATGTCATGCTGCTGTTTTTTTTTTCTTTTTTACAGATTAAGTATGAATTTAGGATTATTTATGTTGAGCCTGAATACCCTGATGTGCTTGCAAAGCCACACATTACATGAGAATGAGTTGAATTTGAAGTTTGCTTTCTCAGTTTGTCTCTTTTTGTTTTTCCTCACTTTGGTTTATATTGGTTAGAATATAAACGCATAAAAAGAATCGTTAGTTTGACTCTGTCCTAGGTGATGGAAACTCAGAAAATGGCACATGTACAAAGCAATAAATAGGACTTTGAAGCCGCAGGACATTAAAACGTTAAGAGATAAATAAAGTGTAAAAAATAAATTTAAGATGAGATAGCAAAATTTATGTACACACTGAAAAAAGAAGAGTGAATATTATAACTATAAGAAATTATTAATATTAGAGTCAATATGCAAAACATTCATATCCCATCTGTTTTATATCATGTGAAATAAATGTTGATGTTCTTAAAACATGCTTGTTTCACTTTTCTCTTTGAGTGATGCTTTTCAGGGTGGATTTTATCACAGTGACACTAAACCTATTAAAAGATATCATTTCAGCATGTGCACCCATTGATGACTCCTCATATCTCTCACGGGACTTCTTGAAGGACCCATGTGGCCTGTGGATGAAACGATGAGATCGAATTCTTTTCCACACCACTGTGCGATCGAAACGTGAAGACTCTCTGACCTTACACTTTTCTGTGCTGGTGGATGGGCTAAAATGTTTTTCTGCTTTGACAATCAATGAGTGGTGGTCATCTAGGCCCCAAATAGAAAACCACAAGTCTAGGACCCATTGCTGCCTATGGGCAACAGCTCATGTGTGTAGTCTTCCAGTAAAGCTGCAAATATCCGGATGAAGGGCAGACATCAGGCCCAGAGTTCCTGTTGGATGTTAGTCACCATTTACAGTCTTACAAACCGAAACCAAAAACATGTACCCTTTCTTATACAGAACGGCACTGTGTATGTAAATGTGAAGCAAAAACGGTTGAAACGTACTGGCAGACATATACTAATCTACGGTTCTGATAACTTTTATTATGAATTATTCAGTCTATTGTTCTCAAGCCTGGTGTGTTGTATTTGCTGAAAGCATCATCCATCCACACACAGGCACAGAAGGGACAGGCCTCCATTTCAACCCAACAATCGATCTATTACGTCAGCATACGGCATCACTGTCAATGACGTGACCTGAGATTCACTCGAGAAACTCTTGACACCGACATGAAGGCTCAAAAACGATCAGGCGAGCAGCGCCGGCGTCGGGAGCGCGGAACAATGTGCCTCTTCAGCGTTTTCTCACTGCTTTTTCTGTTTGTCGGAACACGTGGAGCTTAGGACCACAATGCCACAGATCGTGTGTACTTGCGAAGATGATCACCCGCTCCAAAAATAAGACATGTATTTATTTTCAAATAAATCAAGTCAAACTGCATATTTTAAAGTTGCGGTCTGGACTCTATGGTCGGGCTGCACCCTGGGCTGGTAGCTAGTCTGTAACTGGACAACCACTTACAGTCACACCTACAGGAATCACTGACTGCATATCTATGGACTGAGGGAGGAAGCTGGAGTATCAAGAAACTGCACAAGCCTCTGCCCGATTATGGATTCGTACTCAGGCACATGTATAAATTACACGTTAACGTCAAAGCTATTTATGGTTTATCAGTGTTATTCGTAACTTACGGCTAAACTACAAAGATGTCTTCTTCGCGTGTTAACTGAGCGCTAACGTTACATTTAATGTCAAAGTGTGCCATCTTCAAATAGACCAGCTTCGGCATCGCTGAGTGCCGACGTCATCAAACCCCCTGTTGTGCTTTACGCTACAAGCAAGCGTGAGTGCAACAAGGAGGGCAGCCCGAGGGCAACTTTTCCGGTGAAACGTCACAAAAATAGCTTTTCGTCCTTCTCGAAAATGCGCCAGATAACGACGGAAAGAGCCGAACAAGATTCTCAGCGGACGTCGAAAGAAAACGACACCGGTGAAACGACAGTAACCGGCATGGAAGGACAGGCCGTCTCCGATCCTAAACAGGAACCGGGCGACAACAACGAGAGCAGGAAAGCGGGGACGGGCGGAGTGAGTGGCCGCGATGCGGCGGAGGAGCACGGAGACGCCCCGTCCCCCATCCTCGACCAAGAAACCGCTCCGCGTATCGAAAAGTCGGCTGTTGGTGAAAGGGCCTCGGACCTCGAACTGTGTGAAGCCGCGAAGAGTCCCGCACAGGGCAGTTTGGCAAGTAGCACCGATTTCGCACAAGAGGGCTCCCGGGTGCTGAAACAGGAACAAAGAGAGGGGGGGGACGCGTCCGCCTCACCGCCTGCTGACCGCACAAAGACCGCGGACAAGCCTGAGCACGGCATCAAGAGACGGGCCAGCACGGAGCTCACCTCGTCGGACGGAGAGCCGCTTAGTCGGATGGATTCAGAAGACAGGTTTGTTGGACTGACTGGTGGTGTTATCTTACAGCACCATGCCAAGTTCACAGCTTTGAGCCACAGTTTGTTTACAGGTGAAAAATGTTCGCTTCCGCCGGGTGATGTAGTTCTTAAATCTCTCTCTCTCTGTAATTTAGCGCACTGTAGCTTTCACAGCAGTGCTCGCTACACAAATATGATGTTGTCTCATACTAACACAAAAGCACAACTAAGCTGACCGGGGAAGCTACTCGTCCTTATTAGTACCCCACCCCCTCGGAACCTCACACGTGCTATACCTGCCGATATTATCAATACGCCAGAATAAATGAACCAAATATCCAATAGCTGAGCCGTTTGTAATGACCTCACGTTATTGGATAGGAGCAGGAACGTCACAGTCTGGGATCATTCTTGCAAAGTGTGCTTGATAAATCTTCTTTCTTGGATTTATGAACGGAGCGTTTTTATAAGCAGTTTAAAGCAGATGGAGAGAAACCTGCACACACTCGTTGTTGGAGAGCAGATGTTTGGCGTACAAGGATGCTGTAATGGAACTGATTATGGATAGATAACCAAGCTGCAGACAGTGTTGGGAAATCAATCCAATGTTTGTCGTGTAGGTTTGTCATTTCCTACATGTGGATTTTTTTTTGTTCTCTGCTTGCTAACGGCATGCATCCATTCAAACTACAGTTTCTTACTTCGTTGTTGGGTCGAACTAATGATGCCCCTGACTATAAAGCATGGAGAGCTTTTATAATGCTTATATATGTGTAGGCTCTCACCACAAACGGGTTTTGATAGCATGTTGGGGAATTTGAGTATCGATAGCTCCTAAAAATAAGGTGAGCGCTCTTAGACAGACCCTCCCTCCCAACAACACTCTGTTCTCTGCATCGTGCTGCTGATCACTGCTCATTTGTTTTCAGTGTTTGTTAGCATATTTTTCTTATATACATGGACCTGAAGAAATATAATGCAGTTTGGCCCTCAAAGTGCAACGTTAAAATAAGTTCATCACAAAGCCAAAAATGATTGAATATGAGGGTAATATGAGCAGAGAGCACAAACATACTGAGGCTGTGTTAGTTCAGTGAGAGAGTCACTAATGTGTACACATACAGTGGCTTGCAAAAGTATTCGGCCCCCTTGAACTTTTCCACATTTTGTCACATTACAGCCACAAACATGAATCAATGTTATTGGAATTCCACGTGAAAGACCAATACAAAGTGGTGTACACGTGAGAAGTGGAACCAAAATCATACATGATTCCAAACATTTTTTACAAATAAATAACTGAAAAGTGGGGTGTGTGTAATTATTCAGCCCCCTTTGGTCTGAGTGCAGTCAGATGCCCATAGACATTACCTGATGAGTGCTAATGACTAAATAGAGTGCACCTGTGTGTAATCTAATGTCAGTACAAATACAGCTGCTCTGTGACGGCCTCAGAGGTTGT
>VOQK01032564.1:4222-20213 GCA_015052645.1 Benitochromis conjunctus
AAAGGTTTACAGCAGGTGGTTTTCAAAAATCACATTGATAACATGAAAACTGCCTTCCCATATCAAAGGTCAGAGTGGTACATTTCCTTTCTGATTGGCTTGAAAAAAAAAAAAAACACAGCCTCTGTCACTCGTGCTCCAGCTCCTCTGTAAGGTAATATTGATATTTTGCTCAGTCTGAAATCAATGACCTGTCACGCTCCATTAGGTGAGATAGGAATGCTTTTTTTTTTCTTTGTGGACTGTTGCCGGGGGTGGTAGTGAGTGTCTCTGTGATGCATGCTAACAATACAGGTCTCATGGGTCCTTTGTGGTGACTCAAGGTCAGAGGGAGATCACTAGGGTCTTGGATTAACTGCCCTCCGGAGGTTTTTCATCTTTGTGAAACAGAAAATATATGCTTGCGGTTTGACCTTGGAGGAGGCTGTTTTCTTCCCGTCAGGTTCCGACAACATTTTAAAAGCTGTGGTCAGTGGCTTTGTGTCCAAGGTAAATGTTGAGAAAATGACCTGGCAAAGTGAGATAAATTGTCCAGTTTTTCTTTTCCATTTCAAACTTCTCCCAAGAAATCCCTTTGCAACAGTAAAGGCTTGTACGTGTCTTACAAGTGAACAACTTACACACATTCTCATATGAATCTATTGATTGTTTCACTTGAAAAATATGAGCTGGGAATTGCGCCGCCCTGTTCTTTGTTCTGAGGCGAGATGTCTGTAGAGTGTAATATGACGAAGGCGAATAGTAAGACTCACCAGACATTCTGTAGAGGATCAGTTGTTCTTAAAGGATCAAGTGTTTGCCAAACATGAAAGCATTTTAAGATAAATTTTCACAAAGATACTCCATCTTTTCTTCTTTCATATTTCTTTTGTGGATTAGTTCATTTATAACCAATAAACCCTCGCAGCTAATATATTCAAGGAATTCAGCGAGGATTTCAGAGAAGACTTTATTTTAACTGATGTGTGTCTTGATGTTTTACAGCCAGAATTTTCTTTCATCAACTTAAAGGGAAATCTTGGCACAACATGAGTTGTTACCACATGCAGTAAGACAACTGTTTCTTTTTATTTTGTTTCAGAAAAGATTAATGGAGACATCCTCTCCACAATCTCCCTCATGTTGGTCCATAGTAAAGCTTTTCAGCATTTCATTGCTTTTGTTTTTTTCCAAAAGTTGCAATCACTGGTGGACATGCAGCAAGGCTGTATTGGCTCCACAGCGTGTATGTCTTTTCTCACGCATCTTCCATCTTCTTTTTCTCTTTTTGAGGTAAACATTTTTGGAGGTTGTTATGATTGCCAACAGAAACCTCATGCACAGTCAGTGCTGGAGAAGATGCCAATCCTTGTGTCTGGTAATACCAACACTAGGAAATGTCTACTTGCCATGTTACATTTATTGATGTAACTGCCATATAGGAAATTGGGAAATTAAAAGTTTTTGAAACTGCCCCACAAAAGCAATGTGAAGCATTTTAACTTTTCAAAAAAGTGTATATTGACATACAAGTATCTGTCTTGATCCTCAGGTTTTGTTTCTAATGGAATTCTGATCTTGGGTTTCTACCCACGTTTGTTTCATATCTTTTTTATGTTTGGAGTTTTGTATTGGAGTTTTGACTGATAGGTCACAATCAGTTTAGGTTTTGAGTGAATCCATTATGAAACCTAGCCCCACCCTATCATGTGATTTACTGAGGTCAAATGGCCCATGATGTGAGTGGGCGTTAAGGCATCTGGGAAGGGATCTCAAAACTGGATTATAGATGGCAGACACTTGGTGTCGTAAACCACCACCTCTGTTCAAAGAGGGTCGTTCACGGTGGACATAGATGACTTCTTTCACTCCTCTTTCAAACCATCTGTCTTCTCTGTCCAAAATGTGAACGTTGGCATCCTCGAAAGAGTGACCTTTGTCCTTTAGATGCAGATGGGCAGCCGAGTCTTGTCTCGTGGAGGTGGATCTTCTATGTTGTGGCATGCGTTTGGCTGCTTGGTCTCTCCAGTGTAGAGGTCTGAGCATTCCCCGCTGCACTGTACAGCATACACTATGTTGTTAAGTTTATGTTTAGGAGTCTTGTCTCCCAACCAATGTAGAGGTCTGAAGTACACTTCCCAGTGTACTTTAGACCCAGCCACACAGTCAGACAAAAACTGGTTCATCCCAAAGACAAGACTCCTATACACAAACTTAACAACGTAGTGTATGTTGTACAGTGCAGCGAGGAATGTGCAGACCTCTACATGCTCATTCCCTGAGATTATGAAGCTTGCAGGTACGAGAGCCTGGAAGCAGCACCAGTGTTGCCTATATCTACAGGATTACTTCAATGTCAGAGCAGTTATCTTTCCCTGTTTCCTGTCCTTCTTACCCTCCACTTTCTCATTCTGTACTTCTGAGCTACCAGAAGGAGTCTTAACTGTGAGGGGGGAAAAAGATGAGGTTGTTATTCATTATAGTTTCTGACTGATGAATATTGCAAGAAAAAAACAAAAACAGATGCCTTCTTGTAAAGATGCCACATTATTTATAATTGGTTCAAGGAAAATACTCAATTCGTTACTGACATTGTCAGGCAATGGAATGGGCAGCCCGCCAAGTATTTTATTATCTAATTGATATATGAGGGAGTGGAGAAAGATCCCCATGTAGTCAAGGCAAGATGTAGATAAGGGATGCCAGTGGTATTGGCGTGTATAAATAATACACTACCGTGCAAAAATAGTGTATTATTAGAAGTAGTGTAGTATTAGTAGTATAAAGTTAAAGTTTTCTGGGCTTTTTGAAGGTCTATCTTGTCTTAAGATTCTTTAGACATTGGCTACTTTTTCATTCATTTTCAGTCCAGTCTTGTACCTGACCATTTTCTGAGGAGCGCTTGATTTTGTTACAGTAAGCAACTCTGCCCTATAAATCATTCAATCATAAAATAGGCACCTGACTCAAAGGATGTTCAGTGAAGGGTCATCAGAAATGGTTTCCATGAAAGGGTGGTCAAGAAGATATTCTCAAGGAAGGGATGAAAATCAGTGAGAGTGAGTCTTATGGAACAATTAATCCACTGATGAATCTCACTATAGATAGTGTCTCCAGCCATCTGTAAGACAATTGGAGGCTCTGTCATGGTTGGGGCTGCATTTCAGAGAGCTGTGTTGAGGATCTTGTCAAAATTGATGAATACAGAAAAGTACCATCAGATTTTGATTCACCGTGCAATACCATCTGGAAATCCTCTGATTGGCAGTGGCTTCATTTTCAGCGTGACAGTGATCCCAAACACACTGCCAATGTAGTAAAAGCATACCTGGATAGAAAAAACAGTCAGTGGAAGACAGTAACTCAGAGGCTGGCCTCCTCCAGAGCCCCTGGCTGCTAACATCCAAAGTAGACCTTTGAATGTCCTTCAAGAAGGAAAACTATTCCCAAAGACCACTTAAAGAAATTACAAGGAAGTTTGCCTAAGAGAGTTCAGGCTGTGTGGAAGAACAAAAGTGGTTATATGATATTATTACTGCCTGTGGAAATCATGTACATCACTGGTTCTGTATGCAGCTGCTAACTGGCCATCTTGGTACATCTGCAGACTTTCCATTGTCTTATCTGCATGTCTATATGTGTAAAAACCTCAATCAGCATAGCTTACACACCCACAATATGATACAAATGTTTGTCACTGGAGTCAGAATGGAATTTGGAAAAATGGGTCTTAAATACACGTCCCCTGTTTCCTGGAAAAATCTACAGAAGGAGCTGAAACTGTCAGAACTGGTTATGTTATTGATATGTATACGTGTGCATGTGTGTGTGCACGCGCCTGTGTGCGTGCGTGTCTCATTGGTTATTGTGAAAAACCTGGGATCTGGGATCACTTTCTATTTTTCACAGATTGGTTGTGATGTTTGTCAGCCTAATGTTTGGTTTTGTGGACCAGCAGATTGATGCATTTTAACAGCAGACAGCGGCATATGCTGGATTTGCTCCTGTCAGTCATGTGAAATCGCAGTGTGCATTTCAGGGATTAATAAAAGGGGGAAGGATGCTAGAGAACTGTTACCATAGCTTTTTATAGTCACACTATAACTCACTCTTCTTAATATTGTACTAAGCTGTCTCGTAGAGGAATACTTGAGAACTGAGTGAAGATTACTTTAGATCATGTGTGAGAGTAGAGGGATATGAGATAAGAATCAGTTCAGTCTTGACCAAACTGCAGCTGCCACATGAAAGCAACAGTGGTTGCATTGATAAAATGGTTAACGAGTAAAAAAGATATTACAGATTAAAACATTTGATGCTCTGTTACAAAGAATTATATTGTGGTGTGAGCACATATTCATGAAACACGAAATGTGTAATATGTGATTTAAACTATGTGTCGTAATCGTTTTTGAAGAACAAGCCCCAGTTCCTGCCTTTTATGGCACACTAGTGCACTGCAGTGCCCGCTGTCAAAGGCATGTTGGCATCAGCAAAGGTAGACGTCACAGTCACTGGAGGTTTATTTATAAACTAGCTGTAAAACTGTGAGGTCAGAGAGGAGTGTTATATAATGCTTCCAGTCACAATTTTTTGAGGTTTGTGAGATTAATATTTGTTTGGTAATTACACATTTGGTTGCTTTTTGTTCCCCCATTCTTGGGTTTTTCACATGCTGGTGCTAAATATAATCTGATAGAATACACTGTCGTTCTGTTATTGGTTCATAAATTTATAAAACATGGAATAAGAAGCCCAACAATGTCTTTCAACTGGTAAACCAGAATTCAAGAGGAAGAAATTTCTAAAAATCTGAAGGAAACACAGTCATTAATTAACTTAATTTGGATTTGAATTTTACAAATGCACAATTTTTTTGTCACATTCACTGAAAAAGAACCAAATAGATTCTCCCTAATACCTCATTTCTATAGGCAGCAAGTTAACTGTTGCTCTTAAAATAGGAGTAACATCAAAGCTTTTCTGCCTGAAGCTTGCATGTTAAGCCTCCTGGGCACCAGCTGGTCCCTGGGGTCCTGGCAGGTTGACAGCCCTATAGGCTTCTCCCCAAAGCCAATGCATTTAACAAGACTTCATCTCTAAGCTATTAAATTCTGCCTCTGTCTCCTCTCTCTTACGAACATGGACAGTGTCAATATATGAGACATGCTGACATTACTACACGTATACAAAACCCGGGGGAAAGCTTTGTACTTTTATTAGAAAAATATAAGTACAATAAAAAAACAGAGATGCAAGTATATAGCTCGTGCATTGTTCTATATATATATGTAATATTAACTAGTTTTTTTTGTGTGGGGGGTGGGGTGGTGGTGGTTTCCATCATTGTCTGATGCTGGCAAGTCAGGACTCAACAGCTTTGCCTCTGCATCTTATTTTAGCCTGCATATCCAGAGGTTCTGAACTGATTGTGATACGCACTGCTCGGGAAGGAAGGAACTTGATATGTTTCGAGCAAACAAAGAAACAGGCACACAGACACACATTCTCTTTTGTGTTTTATCCAAACCGTCTTCCCTCCTATCTTGTATTACAACGCATGGCCTCTTGCAATTCGTTACTATATGAGGGTCATCCATAATTCTGGGAAATTTGCTTGGAATAGCAGAAAGCATGTTTTTGTTTTTTAATAAAGCCAGAGATAGCTGAAGACAATCGTGGACTGGAGCAAATCCAGCAATGACCTGTGTGCTGTCTTCATCTAATGCATTGTCAAAACCCAAAGATAGCAGTTTGAAAAATACAATCTCACTGTATGATCCACTGAAACTACTTAAGGGCAAGAGTTCACAATCATTCTAGAAAAAAATACAAATAAAAAATACAAATAGAAAAAAAAAAGAGAGATAATTTTTAACCTAAAATGTGTTTTAAATTAAACACAAGTGATGCAGATTGCGTCATTCAAGAAATACAAAAAAGTTTGGACTTTATCGATTGTTCGATAGAAGTTTGCTTGTGCTTTAACCAGGGGGTGGAGGATAGTGCATGCTGTGAAAGAAGGGCTGTAGGACCTCTGCTGTGCCAATATTGTGTAGGTGGCTAAGTGCTGATTCACGGCAAATCATCATTGCTTTCATCTGATATGAAGTCATGCCAGGGCTTGGGGTATAAGACTGGCTATCCAGCAGCATTGATCAACACTTTGTGCTGAATACGCGTAAAGTCTGTGTGTCTGTGTTTTAAAGGGATTAACTAATTTGATCAATTTTTTTTTCTTGCAAGGGTAGGTGAGAGAACAGATTGTGAGAGTCTGCCGTTATCCATCACAAACACATGTGACACTGCAGGGGTCCAGTTAGTGACTGTTTTTACCGTCTTTTGTTCAAGGTGTCAGCATAATGCAATGACAGAAGCTCCCCTGGGTTCTGTTCTCAGTGCAGCAAGAGGCAGGACTCTTGAGAAGGGTGGTAAATCTGGGCTGCAGTCTGGTACTTAAATGCTAAACAAATTGTTTTAGTTTCCCTCTTCAACTCACCTGGAACTCACTATCATGTGTTATTATGCAACATGCTTTTTATATGGGTGCACAATGATCCTCTTTTGTTAATAACTTTGGTGTCATTTTCAGTATAGTGAAAATGAAGTTTAGATTCTGCATCTAGATGTGTATCCCCTCACCTTAACCTTAATCTACCCTCATTTTGAACCCTGAATACTTAGGGAATGCTAACATACCAAAATTACAATGACACACTACAAAAACTGGTCAGATTTTCAGCCTTTGACAGATTGCTGAGTCTGTTCCCTTCCACTTTTTGCTGCTCTGAGCACTTAGCTGTACGTATTCCAAAGAGCAGACCTCTTGGGAGCATTGTGCCTCATCAGATTTGTATATGAACCGGAGCCCGACAGTTCCACTGACTGCTTGTTAGTCAGTTAATCTGTTAACCTGTGGAAATGAATCCTGATTCCTTCTACACATAGGCTTTATTAAAGAAACTCACCGCAACAGAGGCAAAAACCTTACTAAATTTATATTTGTTGAAACATCCATTCAAGGTCAGCTCCTTGTGCAGCTCTGCCTTCAAAGATTCTGGTATTTTCACAACACTGCCTGGTTGTGCGTCTGTGATATGTGCTGGATTTCTCGCACTGAGTCAAACACAAAAATGTTCAGCTTCAGTTGTATTTTGATGAAGAGGATAAAGTCACAGGGTGCAAAATATAGAGCAAAGGTCATGTTTATATGGCTAAATCAATAATTAAACTGTGAACAAGCACATGATATCACACAAGTTCAGATTCTCTTCCTGAGATACCTCAGAATATAAAAGAGGAATTCCTCTTTACTTCATAGTGCAGTGCTTACTGCTTTAAATCATTACAAAAGGTCAGAAAAAAGAGACTAATTATCAAGAACTACTTCAAATATCAAAAACAATAAAATGTCTGGGACAGTACAACAAAGCCTGATACATCTTTGTTGTCTTAATCTTTAGTTGTCTTGGAAACTCGACTATTTCGACTATTATTAATTGTTTGAGTGAAAACAATTTTTTTTTACAGTTCTTTAGTTTAAAAGCAGAATAGCATCACCTCTTTTTTAATACCATGAATTTATAAAGTTATGAGAAAGTAAAAATGAAAACCTGAAAGTACGTCCTTGACTCATTGAGCACCGTAGAGGAGTTCAGGCAAACAAACATTAATATTATATCAGGCGCATTGTTCCGTTTCTATTACGCCTGAGAGAGTAAGTGGGTTGCCATGGAGTTTTCATACAGAGGGAACAGAGAGAGGAACGACTTCATGTTGCACAACCCTTTGAATTCAATGCTCCTCGCATGTGTTCACAGATTGCGCAAGACTTCGGCACTGCTATTAGCTGACAATTTCTGTTTCATTTTTGGGCTATGACCACAGACCTTGGTGTGATGTCCATTGTCAAAGGGCAGTACATTATATCGGTGTGACCTGCTCTCTGTGACTTGAAAGTTTCACAACACCCCAAATTCTGACACCTTTAAAGGTCTCCCGGTCCTTGATTCTGGACTTTTATATTTGTATTTTTGGACTTTGACTGCATTATTAAGCACTCGCG
Organism: Benitochromis conjunctus; assembly: GCA_015052645.1. Classification (NCBI taxonomy): domain Eukaryota; kingdom Metazoa; phylum Chordata; class Actinopteri; order Cichliformes; family Cichlidae; genus Benitochromis; species Benitochromis conjunctus. The sequence goes on from VOQK01032564.1 coordinate 12,267, forward strand.
GTTGTGGTTGTGATGGTTTTAAGCTCATGTTTTTTTATTTTTGTCTGTTTATTTTAGTTTCTAGGTTTGTGTAATTTCTTGTTCATTCCTGTTGTTCTTTATAGAAGCACCTGCAATGGTGTAGCGTTTGACATATTTGCAAATTAGCCAAGTAAAAGGTAACTGATTTGAAAAAACATGCGGAGCTGCTGTGGTGACCTCTTCTGGCATTCTTCCTCTGGTCATTTAGTACTCTGGGGTTTTGATTTCCTCTGTACTTTTTGTCTTTGTGTCAGGTTTATAGGATTCCCAGTCTTCACATTTTGTTTGGTGTTTTGAGTTCTTTATTTTCAATTCCTTGCTTTAGATTCATAAGCTTCCCTAGTGTTCCCTTGTATTTTGATGCCAAGTCTCTAGTGCAAGGCTTTGTGTTTAGTGTTCCTCTTTTGTGTTACATCCTGTTTTATTTTGATAGCCATTTGTCTCCTGTGTCTTATTTAGTTTTTCTTCACCGGTCTTATCTAGTTCAGCTGTGTCTAGTTTCCCATGTGTCTCCACTCTGCCCTAATTATCCTTCTGTTTATTTAGAGTCACTCTCTCCCTTTGTCTTTTGTCAGACCGTTTGTTTATATCTGCTTTGTATGTTCTTGCCTCATGTCCTCATGGAATTTATTTTGGAGCTTTCTGTATTTGACCTAAATAAGTGCTGAGTTAACAAAAACTGAGTCCTGCAGCTAGGTCCTGCTTCCTGCTACAAATGGTGACAAAAGGTCCCAAAAAAGGAGTTTCAGTATAAAACTTTAAATATTACATGTGCAACTGAGAAGTTTACAATAAAGTAATTTATAGCAGCAGAATGCCTGTACGCATACAAGTAAATGTGCCTATGCCCGTCAACACAAAATTGTAAAAAACATATAGATGGCTATATATTCCATATATTCACATATTCAAATACAGAAGAGAAACACTGAGAGCGCAAACCTCCACCATGACAGTTCACCCTCTGGAATAAACTGACCGTGTGAAGCAGGCAGGAATGGACCCAAATGCAGCCTCATGGAGATGGACTGAACTCAAAAAGCAGCTTTATTGCTGAACACCAGAAATACAAGCTAACTATTCTGGGAATACACATGAAACTAGATGAGTAGGAAGGCAGGCAGAGGGCTTAAATACACCAAGAATGATGAGGGAACAGGAAACATACGGGAAACAGAGCTGACTCAAATGAACAAGATGCCACAGGGGAAACAAAACTAAACACGCCGAACATGGAACACGAGCCTGTCAAAATAAAACAGGAAACAGTGAGACGTAGACTGTGATAACATGACATGGATCACACTGACATGAAACACATGATAGACTGGAGAGACAGGATGGAACACAAGGGGAACAAATCACAGACAGAGTGAGAGAGGAACGTGAGGGAGAGAGCGAAGGGAAAGCAAGGCACATTGAGGGCAAGAGAGCACAAGAGAGAGACATGACGGGCTGGGGAAACATGGGATAAACGTAACAGATGGAGGAAACATGGAATGAAACACAAGGAGAGGAAATAAGAACACAAAGACACAAGGGGAACCTAAATTTACAAGAAACTAACATGGAATAAACTCAGGAACAAACTAAATGAACCTAGAATAACCAACCACAAAATGTCACCTAAACACAAGAAACTCAAAATGCTGGGTCAAAATGACCCAGAACCATGACACACTTTAGTTTTAAAGTTTTTAGTGGTGTAAAAACAGATTTTAATACACTTTAGACATAATTTTGAGTATTCTTTTTTATTTATTTGACTATAGAACATGTGTAGCAATTTTTTTGGAAAGTAAAAATTATCAAGAAAAATACGTTTTTGTTTTTTAAATAAATAAGAAATATAGTTTTAAATAGCTATGTGTCCTATATCAATATTATCTTTGAATCAGAGGTCTAATGGTATATAGTTTTATATGGTACTTTTTACATGTTGACAATACACACCACACCTGCAAGAATCAGTTTCTTATTTATAAGAATTTTTGTCAATTATTTTCAAAGAAAATATATCATTAAATTGACCTTGAAGATTTAATGGATTGTTAACACGACTCCACTTTACAAGATTTAAGTGCCTTGAGATGACTAGTGTTGTGATTTGGTGCAATTCAATACAATTGGATTTATCATAATTTATCAGAATGCTATGCGAACACTTCTTTGGTTGAGGTAACAAACTAAGCTTTCAACAAGTCATGGAAGAGTTATCGTTTTCTGAGTATATCTTGTGTATTTATAAATGCTTTATTTACACAAATTAAACTGGTCTACTGTTTATGCAATGTAAAGTGACGATCCCTGCCACCAACGTAGCTGGACTCCTCGTGTTGTTTCTTTGAGCTTTTAGTCGTCTTGAGTGAAAATCTTTTTTCGAGCAACTTTTTAAGCTATCGAACTGTAGAAAAAGAATAGTATCACATTTTTCTGCCAAACTTATATAACTCTGTGGTATTATTAAAAGAACAAATAAATAAAATAAAAATGAAAAACTGAAACTATGACCTTGTCTTATTTAACGCCATAAAAAAGTAAAGGCAAACAAACATTAATATTGTATCAGTGCCACTGTTCCTTTTCTATCACTGTCAAGAGAGTGGGTTGCCATGGAGTTTTCATACAGAGGGAACAGAGAGGTGTGAACGCCTACTCTAAGACATAATCACAGAGGTGGAGTCCTAAACCAAGCTGAGAATGAGAACTAAAACAAGACTCTTTCACAAACCTCTTTATCTGCTTGCATGCAAATTTATGTTGTTCTGATTTTCTTCTAGAATCCAAAGTTGCCATCTAATTACCATACTGTCTTGAGGAGTTTTCATTTTTGACACTTTTCTTTGTTGCGCAGCACTTTTGGGATTACAATTGTTTCTATTTTGTCTTCATTGGTGTATGGAGATTTTAAGCACTTTCAAAAATACCTCGAAGGCACTGATATATTCTCCTAGTTTCTTCCACGTCAAATGCACCATAATTCATGAACCGCTGCAGATGGGCAAAGTTTTCTCCTGCACAAAATAATATAAAACATTCACCAACTGCAACCTAAATCCTATCTTTCTTACTGGATTAGACATTTTAATCGGCAAATCATCTGAAGGATATTTTCTGAAACTATTCTGGACTTTATATCCATTTATCTATTAGTCTGATGAATCCGAGTTGGACATTTTGTACGTAATCCTTCAAAGCCGATGAGATATAACAGACGAACTGCAGCTGTATGCGCGCATGTGCATCCAAACAGCCTGTATTTGACTGGCAGGCTGCCAGGTGTGTCAATAAAACTGATTATTAAGGAATGACAAATGTTGTGGATACAATAACCATAACCCAAATGAAATGTTGAATGCGATAAAAAGGTTATTCAAAGGTTTCTTCTTGAATGACATCCTGTAGCAACCTTAAGGACTTCAGAAAGTAATTTCAGAAAGATTCAGTGTAAAATAAGTTCAGCATTTCCTCCTCCACCGTCTTCTTCTCCAGCACATTAATTCATTACTGAATGACTGGCTGAGTGTCATGGCTAACAACATTTACTGAATTCTAAATTCATCAGCATGTTGTAAAATTCTGACTATGAGCTCAATAACATAATGAAACCTTAATGATCCCAGTGTGAGGTTAAAATTAGGGTACGGCAAGTGAATAATGGTTGTGTCTGTGAGTTCCCTCTGGGTGATGTATGAAATTATTATCCTCTGGTGTGAACTAATTGGCATGGTGCCTGAGGGTTGACAGATGAGCTGAATGAGACAGTATGTGGATTTTCATGGATACAAGTTTGCGTGTGATCACAAATTTAAATCTTGGTGTCCAATTCATAATTTTCAGTTACAGTAAGTTGCTGCCATGGAGACCTGAATGGGGAAAACACAGGTTTTTAATCATACTGACCAACACTGGACAGTCCATAGAACTGCAGCACAGACTCTCCAAAGACCAAAACCAACTTTGCATTTATGTAAATGAATACAGGTTTAGGGCACTTGCTGTCGCTGAACAGTACCCACCATAATATAAAGCCAATGTCAGAACGTTACTTCAGCAGTGTTTACGCATGCTCACCAGTCATTTTATTAGGTACAGCTGTTCAAACCTGTGTAAATGTAACTATTTTAACAGCCAGTTACACTGCAGCAACTCAGTGCATTTAAGCATGTAAACATGGTCAAGACAACCAGCTGAAGTTCAAATTGAGTGTCAGAATAGAGAAGAAAGGTGATTTAAGTGGCTTTAAATATTCATTGGTGCCAGACAAGCTCAGATATGCAGAAGAGTAACTCTCAATACAGAATACTTAGAATATTTTGAATCAGATGAGCTACAGCAGCAAAACATCACACTGGATGCCACTCGTATCAGCTCAGAACTGAAGCTACATTTTACACAGGCTCACCAAAAATGAACAATAGAAGATTGGAAAAATGCTTCTCAGGCCGAGTCTCAATTTCTATTGTGACATTGAACAAGGTAGGGTCAAAATGTGGCATAAACATGAAAGCATGGATCCATCCTCCCTCGTTCCAACAGTTCAGCAGTGCTGGTGAAATAATGGTGTGGAAAGTATTAGTATCAGCTGAGTGTCAGTTGGAACTTTGTCAGGAAGAATAAAGGCAGTTCTAAGGGTGAAAGAGGGTCCAACCCAATTCTAGCAAGGTGTACCTAATAAAGTGACTGGTTACTTGTATATTTGCAACCTGGAAGGGTCAGTAATGTTTTCATTTGAGAGGTGATACTAAGTAGTTTCTATAGTGTTAACGCAATTAGGAAGAGCACATTAGTTAAATAAATTAGCTTTCTCACATTAATCCAGTGGTCATTAATTTTAGGGTCAGTCAGGATTCTGGGGCAGTAGTGACAAGGCTTAGCTCAGCTAATGACATAAATCTAAACAAAACATACATCCAATGTTTAAATGAGCTTACATTGATAACTTGAGTTTCTGTGAAGGAGGGATGATTAGATTTAGCCAATGTGTGTGAGTTAAGAGAAATGTGCCCTTGCTATGTAAGCAGTTGTCTGCCATTCCATTCTTTATATACAGTTTTCTGCTTGTAAACCACTAAATGCAACATAGCATCATTTGTCTCACAAGCAAATTTTACTTTCATTTTTCTTTCACTGGTCATTGTCCTCTACAAAAACCCCATCAGTGCCTTAGAGAGAGACCCCAAAAAATATGAAAAAGGAGAAATGAGAGCAGATGTGCCAGATTTCCATTCTTGACTTCAGTGATCTTTCCTGTAATTCTCACCACAGCACATTCTGCAGCCAGTGGGGAAATGTGAGAAATTTCACAAGGTAATTTACACGTTAATGTCTGTTTTTCCACAGTCACATTTTCCTTACTTTCAAAGATAATACCAAGAGGCTTATATTGAGTTCCATACTTCTTTTCCTCCTAGAATAGAATGACATGCTTAGAATAAGCAACAAGCCAGCAGTCTCAACATTCAAAACATGCAGTCAAGATTAATGTAAAGCTGTAAAAGTAATCAAAAGTCTGAAACACAACTGAGAAGAGTACTGAACATGCAGTAAGTAGAGAGAGAAATATTATCAACGGCAATATGTGTACTTTCATTTTAATATGATGAGTCAGAAAAGCTATTTTTACTCATTTTCTTTCCAGATTAAAACCAAGGTAAGCATGTGGCTTCTACATTACCGCGTAATAGTAAGGTCACAATATACTCGCTGTGAGAACTGCTGTCTAATATTCATGCCGAAGTGAAAGGAAACCAATGGCTAGATCAACTTTCCTCACGGGGAGCCAAAGACACTGGCAGAAAATTCAGCATTAGCGCGGCAAAAGAAAATCCAATCCTCTCTGAGTTGTTCCGAACAAAACAGACTTCATTTATTTTAGTGTCTGACAAAATTCCAATTTGAAGAGAATCGCTGATAAGAAAAAACTCAATGTTATCAGTTATCAGTGACAATCTACTGACATTTCCTGGTTTATCAGAAAAATCGGTTTTACGCATCATTATAATTCTCATGGTATGAATTATTGGCATTTACAGTAAGTTTCCTTTTCCTTTGCCACGTTTCATGTCGCCCTTTTCATGTCTCTTGTTTTTTAGATTCCTTTATTCTTCAGTTATTCTGTTTTCTTATATCTCTCCTCACCTCAGGCCATCCCTTTCTCTTCCCCTCTATCCTAATCGCAGCCTGTGTGGTTGTCCATGCTCCATTGCCCTTTATGACCTGTAATCCATGCTTATTAAACAAGGTGCCTGTGCCATTAAGAGTGGAAAATGAGCCCTAATGGTAACGCCACTGGCAGCGCCTGCTACCTCAATGCCATTTCGCACTTATGGGCAACGCTACATTAGCACCCTAATTCAAGTGGCCTTGCATCACTGCTTCCAAAAATATTTTCATCATTTTCATGTCCCTCCACTAACCCTCCACTGTGTCTAGATTGGTGGGGAAGGCTGCACTGGATTGTCAGATCATTAGATCCTCCTGGTGCCCTGAAGGGAGAAAAATAGGTTAAACCAAGGTAAAGCCTCTTTATCAAGATGAATTTATCAAGGGGACACACTACATCTCTTTTGTTTGTAACCTCTCATGCCCCATATGGGAAGGATCTTAGTGAGTTATTGTGTATTTATTGTAGTGGTGGGAGTCTGATGGAGGGATCTGGAGTGGCACCGGGAGTTGAAGGTTCCCCATGATTGCAAATTCATTTATCTTGTAGTCATTTACGCTCCAGGCAACAAATCAGCGAGGACAATGGGACGCCTTCAGGTACATAGCGTTCGTTTTACGAATCTTCCTGTGCCTCACGAGGATAACTGCGTTTAATCTCTATGTAGAGATTCAGATTTCTATCCGGCTCAATGCTGACCTTATTTAGCTGATTGGTTAGGTCAAATGTGACTGATTGAGGTTAACTGCAGTCTTCCATAAAGCACTCTGATGAGCTGTATTTGATATGTTAAACCACTGAAGGTACTCATCATGCATATGCTTTAACAGTGCCATATTTTAATGTGAAACTAGTATTAGGCTTCTGTTAAATCAAAAGTGTTCAAAAGATTTTATTTTTGCTTCCTTTTTTTGTAAATTGGAGGTTGTTTGATTGGATCAAGTAATATAGAGACTATGCTCATTAAGAGGTGTGTTAGGGTTCTACCTCTCTCCTCACCTCCTCGTGCTTTGGTGAACAGTAGACGGATCAACATAAGGGCCAGATGTATCTCTCGGGTCTCATGTCAGAGCTTTACTTTTCTTTTTTTATCTCTTAAGGCCATGACTTTCAGGTGATGTTCATTACTGTAGATATTTTTTGTTTTTTTAAGGCCTGCCATTTCTTTTGTCCTCTACTTATCTAATTTCCTCAAGGTTTTTAAGGACACAACTATATATTAAGTATATATGCAAAGGTTTTAGCTAATACCTCTTCGAGAATCACTTTGTTGGCATATTTTATGCCTGTCAGCTGCTTTTATTTGTAGACTCAACTAAAGGAACGGAAACAAATCACTGGTCTTTGCAACAAGCTGCGAGCAACAAAGCGTCTAAAGATACAATTTTAACTGATTCTTTGCAAAATTATCAATTATGTGCAGACACAACACCGGTTCATCCGTTGAACTGTCTTTTTTTAATGCATGAATTATTTAACCACAGCAAAGAGGAAAAAAATCACCACCTCTGAATATGTTCATGTACAAGGACTGGACTGAAAATAAATTAAACAGCAGCCAAAAAACACTTTAAGACCTTCAGGAATCATTGGTTAAAGTGTTTGTATTGTCTGTCTGAGATACTCTACAGCAAGTCTGGTCAAGCTGTTCAAAAGAAAGAAGACGTTTTCTTGTTTTTATCTGTTCACGCTGTATTTTGATCTCATTTTACTGAAATCATACAGCGTGAAGAGTCTGTCGGCTGGTGATGAACAGCCCT